>JAUTDX010002124.1:0-63315 GCA_030844895.1 Ambrosia x helenae
TTGTATCTAGAAATTCAAGGGTTCACACCACCAACATCACATAAAGCACTAATGGCATATAATGTATAAATTCTAGCAACTTCAGGATGTGCGTCCAATACCCAACAAGTGAATCAACTCCTAGATGAGGTTGAACTCACCATCATCAAGTCCATAGTAGGAAAATTACAATCACAAGACAAATCAAAGCAAGGATTACAAAGCAATGACCAGGAAAAAAAAAACATAGGGTTCACACCCACAATAATCAAATTATAGATTCAAGCGGCTCTCAAATGCCAAGGCCTACCATCATCGAGTAAAAACTTAAAGAAAATAACCCACCAGCAGCTCTCAGATGTGCCAAGGATACACTTGGACCAGAAAACCTGTACTCAAAAATATCTTATTTTGGGCACAGTTTTTTGCGGTAAAAAAAATGGACTCAAGTAGGGGTTAGGGGTTCTAACCAAGGAGCACGCAAATCCCAAAACGCATAGTTTCTCCTCCAAAAATGACTTCTCCGGAATTTTCTTATTTTGAAAAAATTGAAACAAAACAACCTTAGTCAAGAGAGTGATGTATGTGAAATTTATGTTGAAACATAACCAACTTGAATATATAGCGACACAGATATAAAAATAAACATGTAAGAAAGTATTATTTTTTAGTTAAAGAATAGTATTGCGCATTGCGGCGGTGTCGAAAAGTAATTAACTCGATTTATATACGATCTTATGAAATCATATTATATTTGGGCCCGACTCGTTTCCGATCCAAACTTACGTTTGAAACGTAAACAAATGAAAACGTATAGAACAAATAAGCACGAAAACGTATTATATTTGACCTGACTCCTTTCCAAAAAAATATGCGTCAAAATGTAAACAAACTTGAATTTATACTGACACGTGCATAAAATTAGCACGCAAAATCGAGGGGTGAGTGATTATTTTTCACCCAACATAAAATATGATGATAGGAGTTTCAGGCATTGTTTTCGTATGAGCCGAGGTTTTATTTCTAAGGATAACAAATGATTTAGAAAGTAAATATGAACTTTCCATCAAAACCTCGATGCACATGATAGTATGGGATTTAGCACGTTGCAAAAAGACACAACCGCGATTAGACAATCGACGTGTATTATTAGTTTCGACATAATAGATGACTATTTAAAAATGTCAGAACGAATGCAAGGTAAATTCTTCAATATTTTTGTAAGTATGTTATTGACCTATACATAAATTTTTTTTGAGAAATTTACGTTTAGCGGCATACAACAAATTTGGGAGTTTCATGAAGATATACAGGGTTTCCACGGATGATCAGTTGTATATATTGTATGAAATGAGATTGGGAACTTTGTCCAACTACTTGGCACGACCAACACACGAATGGACATTATAAAAAACCGGTTAGGATGCTTGAAGTAGTTGCATACAAAATCTTTGGTTCATGGCATGCATTCTTTGGTGTGCACGCTTCGAATAACAATATAGATAATCTTAATCAATCACCCAATTTCAACAACTACATAAATGATGTTGGACCAAAAGCTTGGTGTTTTTATAGAACAGATGGCGTGTTTTGAGCATTTCGTGTATTATGGAAAAATATAAAGTTAGAAATGTTATGTATTCATGTATTATTTTACACAACGTGATTTTTGAGGATGAATGACGCACAATTTGCGAATACTATAAGGAGGATATGCATCCAAATAATGAAGACTTCGGTGTTGTAGCGAGACAATTAAATGAACGTGAATTTTTTAACAAATAGATGCATCATAATCTTGGTGCAAATTTGGTTGAACACATTTAGAATCTTCCACGATACAACGACGGTGACAGGAGGATAAATTAAACATGTGATTTTTTAGTGGAATTTTTATTGTCACATTACACCTCAATACCCCATGATTTTTGAGGTTTGGAGGGCAAATCCCCTCTGTTGACGTAGCACACGCGTATCGCTTTACAGTTTACAAACCCCGCCCCCAATAAAAGATACATATGTAAAAAGATAAATTATATATTTCCTCTTGGTAAATATATAATTGACTAGATTATACCCCGGAAACGTCCCGGGGTTGAGAAATCTAATATGATATATCAATTTTACATATGAAATAGAAAGATGCGCTTTACAGTTACATGCAGGAAAGATTTCGGGTAGCACCTAAACAAAAACATTTAACAATGTATTTCCAATGTTAACACCTAACCTTAAACAATGTATTACTCTAATATTAATACCTAACCTAAAACAATGTACAACTCCAATGCTAACACATGTTGAAAATAGAATTCATATTTACTGATTTGAGCATAATTAGTTTACTTACCTATATATGATTAATGAATAACCTGAACACTTTGTGTTTTTTTTCCTGTATGAACGAAACTCCACAAAAAAATAGTCGTTTTTTTCTCCGTTTTTTATATAGCAGTATGGTACTCGTTGGAAAGACAATAAAACGCTTGTTAATTTTGGGTGTAATTTTTTTTCTTTAAAAAATCTCGTATATAAAAGATATTAACGTTTAAAAATTATGGGAGGAAACATAAGAGATAAAAATTTAAATTTGTTTTTAAATTCTTTTTTCCTAAAATAACGCAATTTAATTTGAGTAGATTATATTTATATATTATTTGTTTTTTTTTAATTTGCCACATGTCATGACACATGGCACACTTAAAAAGGAGAATGCATCATTGAGTGCCATGTCATTAAAACTGCTTTCTTTTATTATATATATATAGATTTTAAAGTTTGGGTAATATATAACAGATTTTTTTCATTATTATTTAGGTTGTCCGTTGTGAATGTGTGAGTCACTGACGTGACTATCAAGTAATCCGGTTATTTGACCCCGTTGTGGCTGGGGGTGAGCAACGGCGCGACCAAAAGTCACTTTTCCCGTTAACCCACTGACCAACGTCGTTTGTGCTCGCGCCAGGACTGTTTGCGTGAGGCTGTTTGTGGCTGGGGGTGAGCACGGGCACTAAAACCTCGTTCGCGCGTCGTGATACTCGCTCTAGGGGGGTTCGTCGTTCGGTTTACGGTTTATTTGGTTTGGTTTCAAAATTTTGTACCCCAAACCAAAAACCAAACCAAATTACAAATATGTAAACCAAACCAAATTCAACCAAATTGAATTCGGTTTGGTTTCGGTTTAAAACCAAACAAACCAATTTCAACCAAGTTCAACCGAATTGAACCGAAGTTTTTTTTTTGTAACTTATATACCTTTGTGTTCCAAAATCCGAATAAAAAGTTAACAATTAATATAAACAAAAAAATCAAACCTTGCAATATATTGTAAAAGAAAGTTTAAAAGCAAAATAAAACAAACAAATCCAAAAATAGTCCTACACACAAACAAAAACATCATAGAAATAAGTGAGCTTTATTTTGGGTTAGGCTTATATATATTATATATGGCTTATTATATATTATTATTTTTATTTAATACTTAATTATTTACAGGTTTATTCGGTTATCCGATTAAACCAAATTAAAAAAATTGGTAGAATCAAAAACCAAACCAAACACAGAATTAGCAATTCGGTTTCGGTTAAAAGTTAAAACCAAACCAAACACCAGATTCATTATTTGGATTGGTTTTTTGGTTACGGTTTAATTTACAGTTTTTATTTGGTTCGGTTTTTCTGAACACCCCTAGCTCGTTCGTCCACCACGGACAATCTTAGTAAGAGAACATATCTAAAAAACAGCAGAGGTAAAACTGTCGTAAATACTATACTAGAGGGTCTATAAATGCTTCATTTGTTTCCTCGAGTAGGTTATATATCATATTTTAAACATTAATTAATCGGTGATGTTGTATAAGAAGAACAAATCGTATTAGGGTTTTATTCATCGAAGACAAATCTCGTTGCAGCGGCCGCCATGGTGCTCAAGTATGTTTCTTTCTATCATTTCCTTTGGCCCATTTTTTTATTTGTTGTCTTTGGTATTTATAAATCTTATATGCTTGTTATTGTTCATTCAAAATAACCAGTCTTGCATAAAAATAATATTAGTTCAATTTAGTGCTTGAAGACTGTAATAGGTTATGTTTTTAGGAATTAATTTCCAGATTTTTTTGTCTTAGATATGACTTGTGATTGTATTGTTTTAATATATTTAGTTTTTATTGCTTTTAGACTCAATTATATATATTATGCATAAGCAGTTTGTAGTGTGAATATGTGAATGTAATAATGCCATTTAATTTATTGTTTTTGTGAAATGTTTTTTGGGTAGTTTTAGAATCTGACCACATTTGTTGATAACAATAGGACTGAACTCTGCCGATTTAGCGGCCAGAAGATTTATCCAGGACGGGGTATTAGGTTCATTCGATCGGACTCTCAGGTATACGAAAGTAATACTTTTCGTATGTTTTTGTACTTTGGTTAATCTTATTAAAGTTAGAAATAAATTTAGCTTGTGAATTTAGGTCTTTTTGTTTGCAAACTCCAAATGCAAGAGGTATTTCCATAATAAGTTGAAGCCCTCAAAGCTTACATGGACTGCCATGTACCGAAAACAACACAAGAAGGTGAGAAAAACTTGTTTTTTACTTTGTTACATTTAGTATAGTTTGGTTAACTCAACTGTTGAAAATCTAACTGATTTGTTTTATTTTTAAACGTAATAGGACCTTGCTCAAGAAGCAGTGAAGAAGAGGCGTCGTGCAACTAAGAAGCCTTATTCTAGGGCCATTGTTGGAGCTACATTGGAAGTAATTCAGAAGAAACGAAGCGAGAAACCTGAAGTTCGTGATGCTGCTAGAGAGGCAGCACTTCGGTATGATTGTTTTAATACTATGTCAATCATTAATCTTTTAACTTGCCATGATTAAACATTGCTTAATGTCTCAATTGTAGTGAAATCAAGGAGAGAATCAAGAAAACTAAGGATGAGAAGAAGGCAAAGAAAGCCGAGGTAGCATCCAAACAGAAGACGCAAGGAAAGGCTGGAAATGTGACGAAAACAGGCAAGGGACCTAAGCTTGGAGGCGGTGGTGGGAAACGTTGAAGTGCCATATTTTAGGAAAGCTAATGGATGTTTTGTTATGATTTTTGTCTACCAAGATGTTTTGTTACCATTCACAGTTTCAAATATGAACTGCTTTCTACATACAGTTTTTCTTTTAATGATCTGTCTTTAATTTTGATGCTTAATTGCTTATTGCACACCGACTGTGTTCATATAACTTTGTTGTCACTTTATATTGCACAACTACCACCACTTTTATAAAAGAGGTTGAGATGATGGTTCTATCTTGCTTACCCACATTCTTGCCTTAACGCGAAAGGGTACGAGTAAGCTCTGCTTGAATCCTCTGTCAATCTGAACCAGGCTTGATTACAACTTGAGAATGACGCACTGGCATAAAATCAAAGAAGACGAAGATGTGGGTCAATTCAGAGTTGGATAGGCCGCTGATTTGTAAAGGGACGTGATGAATTGATTGATCATGGAAGGATAGGGCTGTTCACGAGCCGAACCCAGTGGACCTTTATTCGTGTTTGCCTCATGTTAGACATAACATAATTCTTATTTCCATATTATATCTATTATACCCTAAGTATATATATTATCCTAAGTTTAGTCAAGGGTCATGTTTGTTTTTTAATGAACCGACACGTCGGTTAGTATCAAAGGGGACACACCCCTTCATATGTATAAATACCCCAAACTTTGTATTCATTTGACATATGTATTGAATCTTTAGTTTTCATATTCTCTCTCAATATCCAATCCCTCATTCGATCCTGCGAACCTTCATTTGGCATCAGAGCATTCGGTTCATCATTTGTTCCATCGTTTACAGAAGAACACGAAGAAGAAGGCAAACAAGTTCGATCCTCTGTTTTCTATCCGAAACAGAGAATTGACACAGAAGTGTTTATTCTTTGGAACAATCATTCATAGGCTAAACCAGGATCATTAGAAGATCAATACACATCAGTATAACCGTTCAAAGAAGAAGAATCAGAACCGGTTAATTTTTCCGGCGAAACTTCATCTTCTCCGGCGAGACACCGGACCGAAGAACATATTGTTTAAACGCAATAAGACGGTTATATCTATCCCTGCCCTATTAGTTTATCATAATCGAATACTCAAAAACTTAATCCGAATCAGAAATCAAATTTTTTTTCCCACACTCTGTTTTTCGTTCGAAGAGTTCTGTTTCCCGCCAAAATTTTTTATAATCAAAACCAAGTTCTTTTACTTCAAAACTCATCATCGAACAATCATTGATACGAAACAGAAACGGTTTTGCAAATTTTTTATCAAAAACATTGAAGTTTATCAAAGGATTAAAGTTTTTTTTTGAAACTAAGAACCGAAATTTTTTTTTGAAAGTTTAGTATTCGATCATTGTTTTGGATATTAAAAGGAATCTAAATCAGAATTTGTGGAACACAAGAATTGAAATTGTTCCATAAGATTTTTTTTTGTCAAAACACAAAGAAGGAGTGTTTTGTTTTGGGCAGTAATCTTTTTCAAAGAAGAAGAAGAAATTAGTTGACTTTTGAAAGTCAACAATTCTTAAAATAGTATTATAATATTTGAGGGATATTATAAAGGAAGTATCATCAGTGTTTACGGGTTTTATCACTGATCAAAAAGGGATTTTATTATTGAAGTCAATTATTAAACAAACATAGGGTTTTGTTTTAGAATGGTGTTTTATAGATTGAGTGTTATTAGAAGAACACTAATCAAAATTGTTGGAGGATTATTAAGTCAAAAAGGATTGACTTTTAGAAATTGAAAGGAACATTTATTGATAATCAAAACCTATAAAACTACATAAGTTTGACAAAACCTTTTGGTATTATTGTTCAAGGCCTTACAAAATATCAAAAATTTGTTAAATCTATATAGTTTTCTTTGAATATCAATACCGTTATCGACTTTAAGAAGGGGTCGAAAAGTTGTTTGACAAAAGTATTCGAACAAAGTTCCTAAAGCGTGGGTAGTCCATATTAGAATTGGACAATAGGGAAGAAAAAGACTAAAAGTCCGTTGAAAACTCCCATTAAACCCAAAATGTCGAAAGAGACGACATCGAAAGAGACAGTCACGAAGGAGACTCTCACTTTCAGCCTCCAAACACCGATGTTGACATCTACAAATTACACGATTTGGGCTGTTCGTGTAAAGGCAATATTGAATGCCAATGGCCTTTGGGAAGTAGTGGAACCCACAGAAGGCACGTCGACAGTAGATGTAAAGAAGGATAGGACAGCGATTGCCTATCTCTTCCAGGCAATTCCAGAAGATATGGTGATGCAAGTGGCGTCACATAATACAGCAAAAGAAATTTGGGATGCATTAAAGACAAGATTTATTGGAATTGACCGAGTCCAGAAAGCAAGACTTCAATCATTGCGCACAGAATTTGAGATGATAACAATGAGAGAGACAGAGACCATAGACCAGTTTGCTGGTAGGTTAAGTGCGATTAGTACAAAGTCAAAAACCCTAGGAACGAAAATTGAAGAGTCAGTCTTGGTACGAAAATTGCTGGACTCCGTACCAGAAAGGTTCCTACAGATTATTGCGTCCATAGAGCAATATTCAGATATAGATTCCATGACGTTAGATGAAGCGCTTGGAAGACTTAAAGCTTATGAAGAACGTCTCAAGTCAAGAGATGAAAAGAAATATGGACCCGCAAGTCAAGAAAAGCTGTTATTTACAAGGCAAGAAAGAAGACCTTACAGCAATTACAAGAACTACAATCAGAATCAGAATCGAGGTAGACAGAACTTTAGGAAGTTCAATAAGAGTCAAAGATATGAGAGGAAGAACTTTGACAGAAAATGGCCATCAAGATCACAAAGGTGATAGAAATCCCACTAAGAATCGTCATGACGACAGTAGTTACAAGCCCAGAAGAGATGGCAGCAGTATAAGATGTTACAACTGCAATGAATTAGGACATATAGCTCCCAGATGTCCTAAACCTCGAAATAAGCAAGAAGAATCTCACCTAGTAATGGAAGAAGAGGATCCCACATTACTTATGACAGTTGGTGAAGAAAGAAGTATAGTTCTTGAAGAAAAGAAGATAATACCAGAACGCTATCGCAATGAAGAAGATGTAAACGAAGTATGGTATTTAGACAATGGCGCAAGCAATCATATGACAGGAAGACGCTCCTATTTCACAGAGTTAGATGAAAAGATAGCAGGAAGCGTAAAATCTGGAGATGGATCGTGTGTTAACATCAAAGGTAAAGGCTCAATAGTATTGGAATGTAACAATGGAGAACAAAGATTAGTCACAGAAGTATACTACATTCCGACACTCCAAAGCAACATCTTAAGCCTCGGGCAAGTCACAGAATCAGGTTGCAAAGTAATTATGGAGAACGAACATTTATGGATTTATGACGCCTACAATAACCTATTGATGAAAGTCCCAAAAGCAAAGAATAGACTCTACAAGGTAAAGCTCAGAATAACTAGTCCAATTTGCTTACAAGCTAAAATAGATACACCTGCATGGCTATGGCATGCACGTATGGGACATGTGAACTTTGATTCACTAAGACAACTAAGCACAAAAGGAATGGCACATGGACTGCCAAAGATCTAGCACCCATCTCAAGTATGTGATGCATGTATTACGGGAAAACAAAGTAGACTTCCATTTCCCTCTCAAGCGAATTTTAGAGCTACAAGACCTCTAGAACTCGTACATGCAGACTTATGTGGACCGATTACACCCACATCATTAGCAGGCAACAACTATTTCTTCCTGATAGTTGACGATTATTCAAGATTTATGTGGATCTACATGCTTAAGTCAAAAGATCAAGTTTATGAAAATTTCAAGAAGTTTCTAAGCGAAGCTCAGACAGAGACAAGTTACAAGCTCAAAAGACTAAGAACGGATCGTGGAGGAGAGTTTACTTCTAAAGCTCTTACCGCATATTGTGAGGATAGAGGAATCCTTAGACAGCTTACAGCACCGTACACACCTCAGCAGAATGGTGTAGTAGAAAGAAAGAACCGTTCAGTAATGAGTATGACCAGAAGCATGTTAAAGGCTATGAACGTACCACAGAACTTATGGGCAGAAGCAACAAGACAAGCTATTTATATCCAGAATCGGTTACCTACCAAAGCACTCAAGGGTGTGACACCCTACGAAGCAGTGAAAGGCAAAGCACCCAATATCAAGCACATTAGAGTATTTGGATGCATAGCATACGCTAAGGTAACAACGCCCTACTTAAAGAAGTTAGAAGATAGAAGTAAGAAAATGGTACATCTAGGAAACGAAAATGGTTCCAAAGCCTATAGATTATATGATCCCATAGAAGAAAAGGTACACATTAGCAGAGATGTCCAATTCATAGAAAACGAACCATGGAATTGGAACAATTATTTGAAAGAAGGAAGCAATGACGAACCATCTTGGACAAGATTCGAAGTTTATGGAGATCACGAAAGTGAAGCTGTACAAGAGCAAAATAATGAGGACAATGAAGACAGTGAAAGTGATAACGAATTCTTTAGTAGTCCAATTACAGCTACACGAACTCCAATAACAATTCAAGAAACGCCGACAAGTGATCCAGTAGCTGAATCAAGCACTCAAGAGTTAGAAGACTCACCAGGCTCCCAACATAGACCAATACGAGCCCTTAGATCACTTAATGACATCTATGCAGCCACACAGCCTCTTAGACCAGAAGAATATGAACATCTGTACTTAGCTTACGATGAAGAACCTGCAAACTACAAAGAAGCAGCAGATTACCCACAATGGATAGAAGCAATGCAAAGCGAAATAGACTCAATAGAGAAGAACAACACTTGGACACTGACTACACTCCCCTCAAGTCAGAAACCAATAGGTCTAAAATGGGTATTTAAGGTCAAGAGAGACGCAAGTGGACAGATCACCAAACATAAGGCCAGATTAGTAGCAAAAGGATACGTACAACAAGAAGGTATAGACTATAATGAAGTATTTGCACCCGTTGCAAGAATGGAAACAATCAGGCTACTATTAGCATTGGCAGCACAGAAAGGATGGCAAGTACATCACTTAGATGTAAAATCAGCATTCTTACATGGTGAATTAAAGGAAGATGTCTACGTTTCACAACCAGATGGATTTGTAAAGAAAGGAAAAGAAAATCTAGTCTACAAGCTAAAGAAAGCTCTATATGGTTTGAAGCAAGCACCAAGAGCATGGAACATAAGGCTGAACAACATCCTAAAGGAAATTGGATTTAAAAGATGTCCGCAAGAGCAAGCAGTATACAAGAGAACTTCAAAGGAGTCAACGATAATTATAGGAGTTTATGTCGATGACATAATAGTGACAGGAAGTTCAATCAAGGACATATCAAGCTTCAAGAAAGAAATGCAAGGCAAATTTGAAATGAGTGATTTAGGACCACTCACTTACTATCTAGGGATAGAAGTACGCCAAACACAAGGAAAGATCCAATTGAAGCAATCAGCCTACGCGAAGAAAGTTATCAAAGAAGCCAGACTAGAAGACTACAATCCAACAAAATATGCAATGGAATCAGGTCTAAAGCTCACTAAAGAAGATGAAAGTGAACCAGTCAACGAAACAGAATATAGAAAGCTAATTGGAAGCTTAAGGTATCTCACACATACCAGACCAGATATCACCTACGCAGTTGGATACATTAGCAGATTCATGGAGAAACCAAAGACAACTCACATGAAGGCAGTCAAACACTTTGTAAGATACATCAAAAGCACGTTGAATTATGGAATTCAATACAGCAGAAGCAAAGAAGCAGAAATCACTGGATACAGCGACAGCAGTTATGGAGATCAAGACGACGGAAAAGGAACAACAGGAACAATATTTTGCTACAAAGATTCACCTATTACATGGACAAGTCAGAAACAAACTACAGTAGCACTATCATCATGCGAAGCAGAATTTATGGCAGCTACATCAGCAGCATGTCAAGCTATATGGCTACAAGGAGTACTCAGCGAACTCACAGGTGAACAACCAAAGAAGATCACACTACTCGTAGACAACAAGTCAGCAATACAACTTATGAAGAATCCAGTATTTCATGGAAGATCAAAGCACATCAACATAAGGTATCACTTTATCAGAGAATGCATAGAGAACGAGCAGATACAAGTTGATCACATCAGTGGAGAGATACAGAAAGCAGATATACTCACCAAGGCACTACCAAGAATAAAATTTCTCGAGATGCGACGTCTCATAGGAGTTGAAGACCTTGGGGAAATCAAGAATTAGGGGGGAGAATGTTAGACATAACATAATTCTTATTTCCATATTATATCTATTATACCCTAAGTATATATATTATCCTAAGTTTAGTCAAGGGTCATGTTTGTTTTTTAATGAACCGACACGTCGGTTAGTATCAAAGGGGACACACCCCTTCATATGTATAAATACCCCAAACTTTGTATTCATTTGACATATGTATTGAATCTTTAGTTTTCATATTCTCTCTCAATATCCAATCCCTCATTCGATCCTGCGAACCTTCACCTCATTTACAAACCAAACGGAGCTGACCGGCTCGTTTACAAATGAGCCGAAACCCAAGTTGGCATCTTTTAGCACACATTTTTTGTTCTAGCGAGCGATGGACAGCTAGTGATTTAGACAATCATAAATTTGGGGTGTTTCCTTCAATGTTTCCGTTTTCGGGTGACAACTGAGATCCGATCGTCCGAGGATGACATTAAGCATAAAGTTTGACTGACCAAGGATGAGGCTAATGTTGAGGCTGGTGAGGCGATGGGCATGCTAAAGACTACAGAGAACACTTTTTGCATTGTGTCGCCGTTTTATAGCAAGTGACGATTGATGACGGGCGACTAATTAATGAGATGAAGAAGTTAAGACTGTCTTTCACGACTTAGGGTTTTACTGTTAAAGCTAATGTAAAATTATCGCTGGACTGATTGAGCTAATTCTATATTTGCATATATTAGACTAAACTTAAAAATAAACAATAGAATAAAAAACCCTAATTTCATCACTAATTTGCGGTATTTCGACCCCAAAACGTGAAACACACGTCATTCACTATCATGCCCTATGTTTGTTCTTTAGCGTTTCAAACCTAAAATTCGTTAATTTCGTTGATTTGTTATTTTTTTTAACGGCCAAAAACTATATGTATAGATATATAGGCCCAACAAAACTGGAAAACAAGCATAAAAGAAACAACACCAAAACACAAACTAATTACAAAACCTCTATTACATCAAAAGAAACCTCTAGGAAAAAAAACACGACATGTAATTTACATGTTTTTTTAATGTTTTGAGCAAACAAAAAAAAAAGCGCATACTTTTAAAAAAAAAATATATGTAAACTTTGTTATATCACATGTAAACATACCTGCCGTTTACATAACAAATGTTAAATATGAAACATACGCATTTTGTTTGTTTTTTTAACCACTTGGCGCTTTATGTTACTTGTCCTAATTTTTTCATCATTTTTTTCAATGAGTTTCCATTGTTTCCTCAACTAAAGGGGTTCTTAATTTATCGTATCTATATGTAAAGCAAAAGATAAGGTTATTATCGTTTATATGGAAAGATATGTTTGCGTTAGATGATGTAGTGTACCCATGAAATATAAACAACTTTATTCTCTTTGATGTTAGATCGTTTTCTTGTTGATTCCTTCATTTTGTCTATCTTCTACTAGGTCCCACACATGAATGAACTATGTGCAATTGTGATGGTGAGCATATATACTGATGAGTACTGGCCTTCATCGCTAGATCATCATCACTTCAATTATTCTTTCTAAGCTTACATCATATATACCCAATAAATGAAGTCACAATGTGGTGTTTAACATATGCATTATATATCGTGTCTTTTAGACACACTAAAAGGCCAGGCGCGTTCGGTGGACACATGTAGCCACGTATTCTGAAATAGTTCATCCTCGGAAACTTTCCCAACACTACATCTTAGTAGCAGTCCATGCAATCAATGTCGAAGAAGAAGAAGTGTTTTTGCCTTTATTCTTCTTTGATTTGGTGTTTTCTTTAAGCGGGATCATCCAAATCTATTAAAGGATTTTTGTTTAATGGGAACATGTAAATTTGGTTGGTCTGGAAATAGGTAAATATGGGGAAATGGTTGATAGTTTTGGCTTAGATATTCAAATTTTGATTATATGGGTAGGGTGTTCTACGGGTTATTTTTTCGGGTTTTCGGTTTTTTGGGTTAGGTTGTTGGCAGTTTTTGGCTGAGAAAAAAGTGACCTGATCACCGAACCATTTAAAGTTCGGGTTGGTCGGGTCAGGGTTATTCGGGTGTAGGTTAGTTAAGGTCGGGTTGTTTGATTTTCGAGTTTAGATGTAATATGAAAAATATTTTTTTTTATTGCAAAAATATCATCAAAATTCATCGTGTCACTCAGAAAAACATTATTAAAATTCTCTCATTATTTGATAACATAATATAATAGTGTTTACAAGTCCTAAAACTTGATGTTTAATATGCCAAAAAATCTAAACTTAAACGCATCTATAAAAAAAGATATTATATGTTCGGGTTTTTATTCGGGTTTCGAATTTCGGGTTTTTCGGGTCGGGTTGTTTGAGTTTTTAATGGGAAAAAGTGACCCAATAACCAATCCATTTAATGTTTGGGTTTTTCGGGTAGTGTCTAATTCGGGTTCAGGTGACTTCGAATTCAAGTTGGGTTTCGGGTTTCGGATAAAAATGAACACCCTAATTATGGGACTTGTAAAATGTGTGGCGTAGGGTTCTCATCAGTAGTCCCTTTAATTAGCACGTATATATTCCATTTATATTTTCGTAAGATGTTGTTCTTCCCTCATTAGCCTCTTAGTTTAGCTCTATTGCATAAATATATGAACGTAGTTTTGTAAATAAGATTCATTGCAAATATTCAATCATAAAGGTTCTAATGGTATCGATCAGGGCCTTGCTAGTTGCTACCTAAAACCTTGCTCGCTGCTTCTTGATTGTCAACCTCCATACCGTCAACAAGTATCATGGCCAGAAAAGAAATCAACAACTCTTCGTCTGGGAATGGTGAATACATGCTTGATTGTCAACCTCCCAACGGTGGATCACTTGTTTACCGAGTGTCATTTTGCAGATGGGATATGGAGTGGGATTGCTCGATGGTGTCGCATCCCACCGATATTTCTGTTTTCAATTCAGGATGTGCAAGTGTAAATTGATCAGCTGGCGTGTACAAGAGCCAAGAAAGATATAATATTTGGAATTTTGGTCATTACGTGTTGGTGTATTTGGAAGACGAGAAATGAGAAGGTTTTCAAGGCGATAAACATGACCATCATACAAGCTATATCGGATATTAAGTCCTTGAGTTTTCTTTGGTTTAGTAGTAGGTGTAAAAAGGATAGAGTGGATTGGAAGGGTTGGCAATTGTTTAACTTTGATTGTGTTAATGAAATTTGCCCTTCAAAAAAAAAAAAAAAAAACCTCGACGCATGTATGCGTTAACCAATTACATTATAATTATTCAATGTGTATTTCATGAATTTATTTAACTCTGTAATACATGAATTTTTAAATATTTATTCAAACTACGTAATAAAGAGAGTTTGTGATGGTATAGGTGTTGGGGTTTTAAAGTGGATGTAAGAGTTCAAGCCTCATAAGAGGCTAAAAAATGGTATAAAAGTGAGAGAAGAAATTAGCCGTTCAAATAAAAAAAGCATAAAATAAAATAATAATTTAAAGGGAAAATTATCAAAATAAACATTTGACCAAACATATTTGCTAAAATAAACATCTGATGATGCGTCTACTTCACAAAGTGGGTGGAAGCCAAACCGCTAAAGTTTAGACGCAGAGATCTTAAAAATTAAAGCGTCTAAAAACTTTACACGTGTAGTCATCTTATTAGTAGACGCGAAAGAGTGTCTCGTCCCTAATGTTTAGACGTATCTAGAGTACTCGGCCGAGCCCAAACTTCCATTGACTTTTGGATCTATTTAATATACTATTAAAATAATATTCATACGAACATCTCTTTTAGTGATTCATGATTTTCTAGATACAAAAAAACCAAACGGCACGTTATCGCAATTAAATAAAAATATAATTTAATTTGAGATCGCAAAGTGATACGGAGTAAATTAAAACGTAAATATTAAAACAAAATGAAAGCTAAAAAGAGCTATTTTGACTTTTAGGAACCCTGGTCAGAATCAGCCGGAGCAGTCCAATACAATTTCACAGCAAAAAGAAGTTTCTCTCTCTCCAATGGCCCATCTTCATGGTCAACTATTTGACTTTCCCAATTTAACCCTTCTGCTATTCTTTTTATTTTCACCAATAAATCCACGTCATCTCTTATTATCACACTCCCTTCTGGTCTTAGTATTCTGTCCATTTCTAACATGATATCTTCCATCTCACATCTGTAACACACATTTTCCATTTAAAAAAATATTTTTATACCGAAAAAAAACCCGCCACGGAACTTAAGCTCCATAATTTTTATAACTACATTACCTGTCTTTGTATAACGTAAAAACTGAATCGGCATGGATGAGGTCATATGTCCTAGGATAAGTCGACATTGCTTCGCACCTATGTAAAAACAATACCGTTAAGTTAGCGATAATTTATGAGTTTTGACTATGTTACGTATAGTGCTTATATATTATAGGGTTATACCAGCTTTGATAAGTTCCAATGAGTCCACGCTCATAAATTGCACCTAGCGTATCGGCCTTGGCTTCAACCGGGACAATGTTCATGACCCATAATGGATTATCAACGAGTGAAGCCGCGAAACCACCCAAAAATGCATTCATGTCAAGAAGATTGCGGTATCTTCCCGGTTGTCCGAGTTGACTATTTACGGTTTTGTAGTAGGAAATTCTCTTCTTCCATAAAATAACATCTTCTTGGAAAACTTCTGGTGTTACACCATCAATGCTTCCACTGCTAACCCTAGGAGGCACCATGTCTAATCTCTTTGGCCAGTTTGCTATCGCACCACCCGCAACTTCTTCGTCGCTTGATACTTCTGGCAATCGAGTCAAACATGTCTCTATGTCCGTATACCTATAAAATGATATTAATATTTTTAACTAATGTTCAAAATCACATAGATTAGCAAATAAAGTGCGTCTAACATTATCGACACCAACAAAAATGACATGAAAAATAAAAAACTGTGAATGACCCTCTTGGCCTAGTGCCTAGTGGCACCAGCTGTTTATCCTCATCAAAGTGATTCACTGTCAGTGGCGGATGCATAGTAGAAGCAGAGGAAACATCCGTTGCCCCTCGATTTTCTTAGCGAATTGGAAAAGTTTGTTTTTTAAGGTATTTTTATAAAATGTTACCCCTAAAACAAATTTTTTATTACACTTTAAAATACTTTTTATAAAATGTTACCTCTTGATATTTTTTCTAGATCCGCCACTGTTTACTGTTAAAAAATGTAAAAACCAAATAGAGTGATGATTAACGAACCAAGTGGAATCAGGATTTTGGACGGGGCAAAAAGGTGGAGTTTGGGTGAATTTGGGACTTGTTTTGCAATTCAAATGGTTGATTGGTTTTTGCCATATAGCAAGATCACCCTTTTGGACTAGTTTTTTCCAACAAAGACTCTTGGCAACTTTCTCAATTTGTGTTTGTTCCTCATTCAAATCCTCCTGTGTTCTCTCCCATCCTCTCCAATGTTTCTCCCAGTTAATCGGAGGCCCGGATAAGATCCAATATCCACCTGGCCGAAGAACGCGATCCACTTCGATCAGGTATACTCCATCTATACGTTAAATATCCCACATTAGTACACTAATAAGTTTACACATGGGAATAAAAAGGCGGTGAGGCGGAAATTACCATATTGACCCCATGGAATGAGACAACGAGAGCAATGAGCCATGTCGAATGCCCTAGATGGGTATGGAAGCCGCTTGGAGGCAATGACCCCGATTAAAGCAGGAACACCGCGCTCTAACGCGAACTGGACTTGTGCTTCGTGTGTATCCCTTGGAGCAAACGACATTGCTGTGATGTTTCGTGACAGAAGATAAGCTCCCCAACTAGCTACCTAATTACCAATGCATGATATTAATTAGTTACAGTTTCTTAAAATTCCAAACAAAATACTAACTAATCAATAGAAGTGTGAGGTCAACGTAAAAAAAAATCTTCACAGAAAGTTAGTGATGCAACTGTATTGAAACAAGTTGACAACAATTTATGTACCTAAAATAATCCTACATTGAGATTATTGAAACAAGTTCACAACAACTTCTAGGTGGTGTTTTTTGTTATCATATATATGGGTGTTTTGTTAGCTCCCATTAGCCTTGGTGATTAATAATATTTTGTTGACCGTTAAAAAAAGTTCACAATAACTTATGTACTTAATAAAATCCTACACGCAAATTCTCAAAAATTTAATTGTGTACAAAAATATACACACACCATTAATTAATCTGTCCCACTCCCACCCATTATCCAATAAATAAGTATTTCCAAAACTTAAAGCTAAACATGCAAAATTTAGAAGGTCAAAACGGTAATAACTCAATGTATACAAAATATACACATTAATATGTCCCACCCATTAACCAATAACTAAGTATTCATTAAATTTAAACCAATATTTTATCTTCAAACCACTAATACTCTAAAATGGCAGATGTCATCCAATTTTTTTTTTCTAATTAAGAAATAAGTATGATAAAGTACACAGTTTTGGAACATTGAAAAATCAATGGTTTTTCTAATTAAGAAATAAGTATGATAAAGTACACAGTTTTGGAACATTGAAAAAACAATGGTGCAAGACAGATTACAATTAATTACCAAATAATTTAAAAATAATAATAATAATCTTACCCCACAACCCGTATCAATAGCGGTCCGAATAGAGCCATCATTAAGATTAATTAGTTTTCCAATATCATCGATATACGCATCAGCACCGTTGGGAAACATGGTTCCACCACCAGGGAATCTAAACCGGTCACCTTCGAATCTAATCCAATTCTGAACCGCTTTCTCGACCGTTAGATCTTTATGTGGCACATTAGCATACCATGCAAGGTCCCTACTCATAGGCCATTTAAACGGGTTCTTATAACCATAGGGTGCCGGTATACGACACTTCAAAAGCTCATGCTTCTCTGGACAATGTCGTTCACGGTATATTAATCGGTCACGTGGGTATTTTAATGATCGTTTTTGGTCTTGACATGGTGTGTATTCGGAGAGGTTGAGGGGACATGGTGGGTAGGTTTTGATGGTGATGGGGTTGTTGATGGTGGTGGAGTGGTGGGTGGTGAAGTCTAAGGGTTTGGTTGAGTCGGTTGTGGTGGTGGTTGTTGGGCAGTTTATGGTGGTGGAACGGAGGGAGGTGGTGGTGGTGGTGGTGGCATGTGGTTGCCATGTGCCAAATAAGTAAAAGAAGGAACATAGGAAGATGACAAGACATGTTAGTACGAGGTTGTCTTTACGGAGGAGATGGGTGGTGACGGCGGTGGTGGTGGGCTTGGTGGTCGGGGTGTAGTATGGACCCGCCATTGTTGAAGTGTTTATAATTGTTATAGGTATGTAACGTTGTTGTTTGGAGTTATATATATAGAGATAGTGAGTTAACTCGTGGGTGGTGAGTTGACACTTGACACTAATGTTTTGAAAATTGGTTTTTAGAGTATATTGGGTTGGGTTTAGAAACGGTTTAATAGGTTTTTAAAACATTGGTTGACCCGGAGTATTCTTGGAACGTAGATTTTATTTTAAGGTATTTATGAATCGTACACCTCCTAATTATGAAACATACACCTTGGCCTACATCATACACCAATAGGAAACTGTTAGATACTTCAAAATGTGATGTCATGAGATGTATGAAACCCAGAAACCTATTTTAATTTTTATTTTGGAAATAAAGAATTTAAATAATTAATTTAATAATGGGAATTTGGAAAAGGAGAGATGGAGAGTGGACTCGAGAAGGCCAGGCTGGGGGGTTGGATCGGTCGTGGTTAACTAATTTATTGGTTATCTTTTTATTCCAAAGTTAATTAATTTAAGAATTCTTTATTTTTACTTAAACTTAAAAAATTTAATATAAATTTAGACATGATTAGTAAATTTGTGGTTTCTTCTGTGAGATTTAGGTAAGAAGTAAGAAGTTTATAAAATGCAACATATGTGAGAGACATCAAGAAAGCATTTTTAATAAATTAACTTTGTAATTTCATATTATTTTTAAAATGATTCATTACATATTCAATCAAAACATTGGCAACAAACTCTTTTTTTAGTATAACAAATGCAAGAATCATTCAATGCGCTAATTTCTTGGTGTAGACTTTTCACCAGTGCAAGGATTTGATACGGGCGAGCTTTAGCTTCTAAATATGTGTTTTATGTAATATGTGACACTAGATTCTAGTTGAGATTCAAAAAGTACCAAAATCGAAAGTGGTTAAAGGACCTTGAAAGTAGAGTTATAATCACAATATCTTGTTATAGTTCTCAAAACTGTATCAAAATTATTATACTTAAATACAACCAAAGGATAGTGTTAAAAGAACAACCAATGAGGAATTTTATTTCTTTTTTATATTAGAATGAATTTTAAGAATTGGTCTAAACATGTAATGATTATATATTGGTACAGCATTGTGAGTATAACGTGGGGTGCATGAAAGAACAATAGCATGATCCCAAATATACAACAACGTCGCAACGACGTACAAAAAAATCCAATTTATTATTATTTTTGTATAGATTTGTTTATTTATTAATTATCAATTAGTTAAACTATTATTAATAGTTAGGTTAATGGTGGGAGACTACGACTATCCAACAACAAACAATTTTTTTGTCTTTTTTTATCAACAATTTACCTCTTGGGATCACCATTACACGCGATTATAAATCTTATCAACTATATATTCTAACTAGTTTTATATCCTGAAAACGTTCCGAAGTTAAGAAATCTAATATTACATATCAATTTTACATACGGAATAGACTGATGCGCTTTACAGTTACATGCAAGAAAGTTTCGGGTAACACCTAACCTAAAAACAATTAATAATGTATCTCCAATGTTAACGTCTAACTTTAAACAATGTATAACTCTAATATTAAAACATAACCTAAAACAATGTACATATTTACTAGTTTGAACATAGTTAATGACTTGCCAATACATAATTAATGAATAACCTGAACATTTTTTTTTCCCGTATGAATGAAACCCCACAAAAAATAGTCGTTTTTTTCGCCGCTTTTTATATAGCACTATGGTACTCGTTGGAAAGATAATAAAACTCTCGTTAATTTGATATAATTTTTTTCTTTAAAAAATCTCGTATATAAAAGATATTAACGTTTAAAACTTATGAGAGAAAACATGAGAGAAAAATCTAAATTTGTTTTCCGATTCTTTTTTCCTAAAATAACTCAATCCTTTTTGTTTTTTAATTGGTGTCACATGAGATACTACATGGCACTCTTAAGAGAGAGAATGCATGTTTGAATGTCATGAACACCCCTATGGGGGGACGGAGCGCCACCCGAATTGGTCACGGTAACCCCACTACTAGCACACCGCCGCCACCCGTGTTGGCAGTGGTCTCGTGAACCAATTTCTGGTTCTATCTAACGGATGTGAACCCGTGAATTTAAATAAAATATTATTTCTTTCTATATCGCCGTTTCTCCAACTATCATCATCACCACCACCTGTAACCATCACCAGGAGCAGAAATTAAAAGTAGAGTTAAAAATTGTTTACCGAAAAAATTGTCCGGCTAGTACTCGGTTGCAACGGCAGTTTTATGAGAAAGAAGATAAGTTTTCTAACCTAAAAAGAAGGCCTAGAGTCCTAGACAATATGATATATGTGTGGGCTTATGTTAAATTTCACTATAATGGCCCAAGAAAAAACCCATTAACCATTATAAGTTGTCGGTTTTTCTTTTTATATATATTTGGATTTGACTATTAAAAAAAACCTAAGATCAACTAATCACTTATTTTTTCAATTTTTTGATAAATAGACTGTTGTATATTTACTTATATAAAAAAAGAAAAAAGAAAACTTTAAATATATATTATTTATTTAAATGAAAATAAATAAACGAATCAGTAGAATGATGCCTCCAAAATAGTGTTTCAGTGAAGTGATGTGGCACTGTAAGATTGGTGGAAACTAGTGAAGTGAAAAAATCTTACGGATAGCGCCCCTTCCCCCCTAAGTTAAACCTTCTAATTAGGGGTCTTCATGATCCGGTTTGGTTCACGGTTTGAAATTAAAACATCGAAACCAGACCATGAACACCCCAAATTAAAAGGTTTAATTTGGTTCAAATTGTCTATTATTTATTTACTATTCTTATATATATTTTTACACTTAATTTAAATACTAGCTTTGGAAAATCAAATTCAAGATTCCGAGGCTCAATTTTAAGATTTTGAAGCTCGGGTTAATGCTCAACGTTAAGCCGATAGGAAGGCATTTGAGGACACTCTAAAATCTTGATTTGAAGTGATTGAAAAAGACTTTTAAGAAGTTACAGGAAGTTATCATCCCAGCAACTTAAAAATCTCGATAGGAAGGCATTTGGGTCGGGTTTGGTCAACAAAGTCAATAACCGTGTAGGGTAGGCAGGGGCGAAGCTTGGTTCTCGAATCGAAGTGGGCCAGACTCAATTTTTTTTTATTGGTAGTAGTAAATCGGCGGGGGCCGAACTCAATTTACCTACAAAAATCACAAATTTCTACTACTGCGGCAAAAAACAGGAGGGGTCAGGGCCACCCCTAGCCCTTATATATCCTTCGCCCCTGAGAGTAGGAACTGGTTCTCGGTACGTTTGGATTTTTTTACAAGGTTTTGAACAGTTTGGCCTTTTTTTAAGTTTTGGCCAGTTCGGGTCCGTGTTTTGATCGAGTAGAGGTGGAACCGGTTCCAGGTTAGTTTAGGTTCGGTTTTGTTTGTAATCCCAGGCCTGGAACTGGTATGTACCCGTGGGTAGGATAGGAACTTGTTCTGGTTCGGGCCTGAAACCGGGTTTTTTGTGCACCTTTACCGATAAATGTTCGGTCAGTCCTAGGTTGATCGGATTTATTGGACAGTCAAAAAATTGGTTTTGGGCCAGACCTGTTTTTTAAAATGGGATCAAAGTATGAGACCTTTTTGGGTTGCCTCCTTTATTGGTTTATCTTATTTTTTGAGCTATCACGGTTTGGGCTCTAATTTCTTTTTTCCGTTTGTACACTTTTTTAGTTTTTTTATCATTATTTTTTTGTTTGGGGATGTATGCAAACTTAATTAAAGCAACTCATTTCATTTCATTTCCATTGATGATACGTTTTCTCATTCTTCGTTGATGAAAACTTGACCGCCTTAAACCTTTATCGGATTTCTTTATTTAACAGAGAAACTCCTTCGCGCCAATACATATTTGTTTTTTACATTGGTCTAGGATTTTGTTGTTTGTAAGTTCTTATAGTGGGAAAGTTTTGGATCTTCTTAATGACAGAAACTGAATTTTCAGTTTTCCTTTTTATTTTCATATCCATTTTAAACCATCTTAACTTCAAAACACTACACTTATGTAATATATGACATATTTTGATGTTTTGATTTTCTGAGTAATTAGTATCAAAATTCTCTGCCTAATACTAACCCTACTAAGCACCTTAACTTATGTTAATTATGGAGAATAATGATACTAATTACTTGACCAAATCCCATTTCCTTTCGGCTTTTGACAACTACGTAGATGTTACTAGTGTTAAAGCGCTGAAAGTTAAAACATAGCGTTATAAGGATTTGCCTAACAACTAGGATTTTACACTTATTTTAGCCATTTAAATAGCCAAAATTCCTTACCTTAGCCTAAGCCCAAAACCCGTAAGACCTTTTGATATGCGCAATGTTTATGTGAATGGTGAAAGTGTGATTGCCTTTTGTTTATAGTAACGAAGCTTTATAATTTGGTTTTGAGAGTTCATATACTAGTGAATCTGTAACTAGTCTGCTTCCAAACCGAGAGGATTGAAACATTGTGAGGGGTATGAGAACATGTGAAATTGCAAACACAACCACTACCAATAAACCCACTAATTGAACCCCTTTTCAAATCTGGGAGAGAGAGAGAGAGAAATATGTGGGGAAATAGGGAGTGAGAAAGTTCGTTTCAAATCTAAAATGGTGAAATAGAGAAATTGGTGGTGGAGGCAAGTTTAAAGAGAAAGAAGGTAAGAAAGAGATAGATAGTGTTGGTGCCTAATCGTGGTTTCATGGTGGTGGTGACAGGTTTGGAGAGAATGTGAGAAAGACAGAATGGCGGTGAAGATGGTTTCATGATAGTACTAGCAAGTGGTGGCGGCAAGTTTAGAGAGATAGGTGGTGAAGATGGTTTGGTCTCAGGTGTGTTATGGTGGTGGTTGTGGTTGTACCTGGTTAATTACACAACTAGTAATTGTTTAGAATATATTTCATAATTTGTCATTACATTTTACCTCTTCTTTAACTAAAGAAAAGTTAAACGGGGTTAAGACTTTGGATGAAAAAGGGCACGAAATTTTTTATTTTGACTGAAATGGTAATATTCAACAAACCACATGCATGAAAAAAGTAGGTTACTCTTTACTTCATGTATGTATAGATACATAGACACACATAATCATATTAAAAGAGAAGTATACGGTTGCTAACACATATAAAATGAACGTTAGTAAATCATAAATGTGTTATCCATAGTATGCTAAAACATTTATTTCGTTTACGAAAACACTTGAAATTAAACATGGGCATATCGCTGCTCACCCAATGGATTATAAATTGAAATCAACCCAAGTTGAATTCCTATTTAGGGTTTTTACATTTTAGTTAGAAAGTGAATTTGGTAGGAACAACCGTTGAAAATGATGGATCATAATAGAATTTTAATGAAACAATAATTGAGCCAAAGTTCTCACAAGCTTTTATTGAAAGTGAAATTGAATGTGATGATCTAAACCACCACCAAGAACATCCTTTTATACTAGAAATAACGACAATAAGCCAGAAAAATAGAACAACTAAACAAACTTATTCAAAATATAAAACTAGTCAATCTGAAAACTAGGAAATAACCAACGGTAAGCTTGAGTTTGGCTAACTTCATGCTTGCACGTGAACATTAGTTTGGATCATTTTCGATACCCCCCTTGATACAAACTCCTTTACTCCAATCTGATGCCTAAAATAAACAAACTTTTCTTTGGCAAGAGCTTTTGTGAGAAGGTCTGCAAACTAATCATCAGTTGTGCAAAATTCCATGTTGATTTGATCTTGGGAAACCATATCTCTAATAAAGTGGTGCTTCAGCTCAATGTGCTTTGTCTTATTGTTCAAGACTGGATTCTTAGACAGATCTATAGCTGATTTATTATCACAAAATATCTTTGTATCTTCAGTTTGAACAACATCTAAATCATCCATCAATCTTCTTAACCAAATTGCTTGGCATGTAGCACTAGTAGCTGAAATATATTCAGCTTCAGTGCTAGAGAGGGCCACTGTTGTCTGCTTCTTTGATGACTAGGAGATTGCACAACCTGCCAACATAAACACATTGGCTGAAATACTCTTTCTGTCATCTGAACTTCCAGCCCAATCACTATCTGTGTAGCCAAGTAACTTAATTTGTGCACCTCTGTTGAACCACAACCCAAAGTGACTTGTGCCAACAACATACCTCAACACTTTCCTGGCTGCTCCTGAATGTATTTTTGAAGGACTTTGCATAAACCTTGACAATACACCAACTGAGTAGGACAAGTCTGGTCTTGTGTGAGTTAAGTAGATTAGTGCCCCAACCAAACTTCTGTATCAGTTTCATGAACCTTTAATTCACCATCATTTAACACAAGCTTTTCTTGAGGACTCATAGGGACACTTTCAATCTTGCAATTCATCATACCAAACTTCTTCAATAAGTTCAATGCATACCCTTCCTGACATACAAAGATTCCAGTACTTGTTTGCTTCACTTCAAGGCTTAAGAAATATTGTAACAGACCCATGTCTGTCATTTCAAATACTTGCTTCATACCTTCTTTGAATTCCTTAATCATATGATCACAAGAGCTGGTACAGATTATATCATTTACATAAAGACACACATAGATGATATCAGCTTTACCACACTTCTTCACGTATAAAGTAGGTTCATTGAGACTTTTCTTGAAGCCATGCTAATGAAAGTAGCCATCAATCTTAGCATACCAGGTCCTTGGAGCCTGCTTCAATTTATAGAGGGCCTTTCTTAGCTTGTACACTTGATCTTCTTTGCCTTGAACTTCAAATCCTTCAGGCTGTTCTACATATATGTCCTCCAGTAAATCACCATTCAAGAAGGTTGACTTGACATCCAATTGATGTACAAGACAACCCAAATGAGCTGCAATAGCTAGTACAAGTCTTATAGTTTCAAATCTTGCAACTAGTGCAAATGTTTCCTCAAAATCTATACCTTTCTTCTGTGAATAACCTTTTGCCACCAACCTATCCTTGTGTTTCAAGATCTTCCCATATGGACCAATTTTTGTCTTAAACAACCACTTTAGCCCAACTACATTCTTTCCTTTTGGAAGTGGTACAAGCTTCCAGGTCTCATTCTTTTCAATTGAGTTTATTTCCTCCTTCATGGCTTGTACCCATTCTGCCTTCTTCACTGCTTCATTGAACATTGTTGGATCTACCACACTCAATGCAAACTGTAAGTTCATAGAATCACAGTGAGGAGTATTCACAACCTGTGTTGTTGCATATAGATCAACAATTGTCCTGATCCTGCTGGGACCAGATGAGTCACTTGAACTGGATCCTTGTTCAGTTGTACTAGACTGCATATGGTTCACGGGTGTTTGTGGTTCTTCATTTACAGGTGTCTGAGTGGCTTCAAAAATAACTTCTTCATTTTGTTCTTCTTCACATGGAAATGGGTCAACATACAGTCTGTCATAATGATCAGGTTTGGATCTGTATGTTGCAGTCCCATTCTTCATCCTCTAGGATTTTAACTTATTCTCTTGGTCTTGAGACAAACTTCTTTGATTCGGGATTGTATAACCTGTAACATGTACCCTACACAGAATAGGCAATAAAAACACTCTTGTTTGCCCTGTCATCCAACTTTCTTCTTCCTTGAGAATAAGTATGGCCATAACCAATACACCCAGATGTCCTCAAAAGAGAAACATCAGGTTTTTGGTT
Source organism: Ambrosia x helenae (assembly GCA_030844895.1). NCBI lineage: Eukaryota > Viridiplantae > Streptophyta > Magnoliopsida > Asterales > Asteraceae > Ambrosia > Ambrosia x helenae. The sequence goes on from JAUTDX010002124.1 coordinate 26,290, forward strand.
GTACCACAGCTCATAGGGAGTCTTCTCATCAAGAGCTGATGTTGGAGATCTGTTAAGTGTATACACAACAGTGACAACTCCTTCTGCCCATAGGAAGTTAGGAAGGGATTTGTCTTTGAGCATACTCCTGACCATGTCCAGAATGGTCCTATTTTTCCTCTCCACAACACCATTATGTTGTGTGTGTGGGGAGGTGACAATTCTCTTCTAATTCCTGCTTCATCAAGAAAGGTGTGACTTTAATAACTTGTTCAGCTTGTTTCTCTACTGCAGCCTTAAATATTTTAAACTTTGAGAATGCATCAGATTTATTTGTGAGAAAATAAACCCAAGACATTCTAGTATAATCATCAACAAGCAGGAAATAATACATGCTTTTACCAAGGCTTGGTACTTGCATAGGGCCACAAAGATCAATATGAATACGTTCAAGTTTCTTACTTGCCCTCCATGAATGAGAATTAAATGATTGTCTAGTTTGTTTTCCAAGTATGCAGCCTTCACACACTTCTGAACCTTTGATCTTTGGAATGCCCATAGCCATTTGTTTGTCATGAAGAGCCTTCAAACTATTGAAGTTTAGATGCCCAAACCTTTGATGCCACAACTTGGCAGTTGAGATGTTGCTTGCTTTATTACTGCTTGACCCTTGTGACCTTCTGGCATCCAAGAGAAACAAGTTGTTGGTTGATACACCAATCTCCATGACAGTTTCACCATTGTACCGAATTAAGCATTTTCCCTTTCCAAAGATCAATGTGTACCATTTCTTCATTAATTTTCCAACACTGAGTAGATTGTACTCAAGTGTAGGGGCATAGTACACATCTTGCAGCTGTTTGTATTGACTTGAACCAGCAGAGATATTGACAGTTCCTTTTCCTTCAACTTTTAAGGTTTTCTTGTTGCCAAGTTGAACCTCAAGTTTGATGTTTTCATTCAAAGAGACAAAGCTACTTCTTGAACCTGTCATATGATTTGAACATCCAGAATATATAAACCATAAGTTGTTAGATTCACTTACTTGAGTGATCATGGCCATGAACAAGTGCGGTTCTTCACTCATATCATCTTTTTCTGCTACTTCTCTAGTCAAGTTCACATGTGGCTCATCATTGTACCAACAGTCTTGGTAACATGTCCATATTTCTTGCAGACTGTGCATTGTGGGACTCTACTTTTATCAAAGCTTCGACCCCTACCTCTTCCTTTGGCATTGAATCTTCCTTTTCCTCTTGAACTAGGAGAGTAGGAGAGCCTACTTGTATCTTGCATGACTTGGAGGGCATGTTCTTCAATTTTTTCAGACTTCTCAGGTAGTCTGCTGTTTAGTCTCTCTTCTTGAGACTGAAGGGACCCCATTAACTTCATAGGAGTCATTTTTGACAGATCAAAAGAAACTTCTATTAAGGGAACAATAAAGTCAAATTTAGGAGACAAACTCCTAAGTATTTTTTCAACAATTGATTGATCTGTGACTATTTCACCATAAGATCTTTTCTGGCTAACAATAGCCATGACCCGTGAGAAGTAGTCTCCCACAAGTTCATTTTCTTTCATGACAAGATTCTCAAACTCTCTACGAAGGCCTTGAAGCTTAATAGCTTTTACCTGCGTGTCACCTTGGTATTCCATTTTGAGGATCTCCCAACTTTCTTGTGCAGACTCAGCAGCAGCAATACGAGAGAAGAGATGATCATGCACAGCCTGTTGAATAAGGGCCATAGCATGAGCATCTCTTTTCTTTTGATTCCTGAGTTTGCCAACATCAATTTCAGCATGATTCACACTGGTTTCCACAAGATCCCACAAGTCTCTTTGACTTTAGGATGGTTTTCATATGTATACTTCAATGATCATAACCTTCTCTTTTGAAAATAGGGATTGGAGTCGGTGCAGTGGGTAGGGTACTTGTTTGATTGGCCATTGGATAAATGAAAAAAGAGAACAAGGAACAATTATGAAAGCTCTAGCTCTGATACCACTGTTGGATTAGAACAACATTTTAATGAAACAATAATTGAGCCAAAGTTCTCACAAGCTTTTATTGAAAGTGAAATTGAATGTGATGATCTAAACCACCACCAAGTACATCCTTTTATACTAGAAATAACAATGGCCATAAGCCAGAAATATAGAACAACTAAACAAACTTATTCAAAATATAAAACTAGTCAATCTAAAAACTAGGAAATAACCAACGGTAAGCTTGACTTTGGCTAACTTCATGCATGCCTGTGAACATTAGTTTGGATCATTTTCAATAGAAAAAACATACCATACGGTTCCACATGATTCATGTGATTGTTTATATAAACTGAAAATAATAGCAAAGTTTGGCGTTAATAATGTGATATTATTTAAGTAATACATGTATTGAAAAACTAAACTGGATCTAGTATAATAAATTAAATTTTAAGAAGAAGAAAGTATATGACAAAATTTGAAATTTCTTTTCTTTTTCTTGAAGCATGCTTACACTATATATGAAAACGTTACAATAGATCCAGATTGAAATCCTTTGTTTGATGGAGTATATCAGTGTAAGCTTAATCTAAGACATCTGTAAAATCAAACAATGATCAAAGGTTCAAATGACCGATACAACAATATATATATATACTAACTACCAATTACAAGAAAAGGTTCTAATACTCTTTAAAACTTATAATTTATACACAAAATTTGAAGTCTTTGATTTAACATCGCTTATCATATTTAAAGAAGATGTGGATACTAATTAAATGGATTAGTGGCCATTGTGTTTGAATTAGGTGTGATACGCCAACTATCATCTCAAATATTGTTCTCCCCCATAAATCCATACTAGCGGAAATGCCCGCGCATTGCTGCGGGTGCGTTTGTTTCATTTCATCACAGTTGTTAGGGTTTGTGGTGTTTGTGTGTGTATGGCGTTTGTGAATGATTCATTAGGGTGACATAAAGTATGCACCTTGCTTTAAATAAGCGTATTGCTAGATCAATCTCAACCGGTTACAAAGGTATGCAAGACAAGAGACAATTAAGTAGTTGGTATACACTTAGCCTTGTTCCAAAATTCACATGTAAAATTTTTGTTTATACAGACTATCAAAACTTAGAGATAATAATCAAGTAATTCTAAAAAAAACCATGATTCATATAAGTTAACAACTTGAAAATTAGTCAAAAGGACCCAGGAGTGAAACAAAATCCATAATTTTCAGAACATGTGCAGAAACAACCGCTAAGCAGATAACACACTATTTGCTCATTATTACATAAGACTCAAAGAAAGAAACATAGTAAATTACGAACCTTGTAGTATTTATGAATCGATAATCATGACATCTAAATGTCTATCAACTGGGCAGAGTAATTTAAGGCAAACTTGAGATTATGCGAGCTCTATAGGAGTCACATATGTCGGCCCAGCTTACTTGCTATTCTGGTTATAAAAAACTGAATTAAAACGAACTTGAACAGACATACAAATATGATCACTCTAGTCACTTGTTTATATGTATACTATACACTACAAAGAACGGGGCCTTTAGCGCGACAATTGTCGCCGCTAATGGTGTCCGTTGTCGTCGCTATTGACCCACCTGTCGCCACTAATGCTCCATAAATGCTAACATAAGATAAAAATATCGGGTATGCTAAACTTGGACTTGTTTCGACCTGTACAGAAGCAGCTGCAAAAGCTCAGGTGGCGTTCTTTGGATCTTGGTGGATCAAGCCCGTAAAGTGCGACTCTTCTGAATAGACAACCCGTGAACGGGCTCTTGGAGCCCGTCAAGGGCTCTCATTTTTACATCAAAGAAAACTATGTTGTGGTTGGCGTAACGGTCAGACGGGTCAATACCTTCGAATCTTTGAGGACATAACAAATTTGGTCACCACCTCTATCCATCATGAAACACATGCCTTCCCTCATGGCTTGTGAGTTGTAGATGTAATCATCACAGTCGAGATTGAGAATGAATGGGCCATTTGACATGACCGCAGAGGAGCGAACCAGTGCGTTCATGGCCCCTGCCTTTTTGTTGTGGTCATAACCGGGTTGTTTTTCACGTGTTACACATACAAGCATTGGAAGACGAATGTCGACATCAGTAAAATCAAGCATCCTAGAATCATCTTCTGTGCCATGTAATGGACCTTCACTTGGAGGTTTTAGCATCACCTGTATTAATCATGAATACATAATTAAGGAATCTTTCATGAATCATTGATTAACTACAAAATTAGGGGGTGTTATATTAAACTATCATAATCAAAGAATAAGATGATCAACTGTAATAAAACTTCTAGCGTGTTTTGAAACTGAATATTTAACCTCTAAACAATCACTTGCAAGCGACTTCTTGTTGCAGCAAGTTTGAAACTCATTATCTCACCACCAAATAACCTTTTACCTTCATTATTTATTTATTTGTTTCTTTTTCGGAACATGTGGTTATAGTTTATACATTTGTATCATATTCATACCCATCTTACAATTTTCTATACCAACTAAAGATTTTGAAATTTTATTTAAAAAACTTGTTCAAACAGCCCAAATGGAACCCTTTTGGCCAGCCCAGACAACCAACCAGGTTGGTTTCATTTGCGATTTTTCAAAACCACATTTAACAGTTTGGCCCAGGTTGGTTAAAAACGGCCGAAAATCAGACCCAAACACCCCTAATTCCAAAAAGTAAAAGTTGACAATTGCAACTTCAACCAAATTAATAAGAAAACCAATTTCATATATATCGTGCATTTTAAATTAAGTGCTTACCTGAATAATTCCAGAATGATCTCCTTTTGAGTGTTCTGGTGCAGGAGTTAACCAAGTTCCAGGCCAATGTGTTCCATCAGCCATCCATGTAGCTTTCTGAACCTTAACAATCTCTATAGGTTCATCATCTGTCTTTCGTCTCTGTTGTCTCACAGCCTTGATGTCCTCGCGTGCATGATATGCATCAGACCGTCTACGTATCGAATCTGGCAGACCGTTAATCCTAACCTTAAACTCATCAAATTCCCGTTTTACCCTTCTACGGTCCTTCACAAAATCAGACTTCATCTTATTTTTGTAAGGATCCCTCTTTAGATTAAAATAAAATTCCAGGTTCCTCGGTTCAATATTATGTTTTCTACAGAATGGGACCCACATGTTAGCAAAACTTGCAGCTTCTTCCATGGCTTCAAAGGTTATAAGTGCGCCACCATCATCAGAAACATAACATGCAAGTTTTTCAACAGGATAATCAACAGCTAAATACTACCCTTGTTTTCCCAATCCCTACCCCCACAATGCTCTTTTGCCTTCTTCAAACCTAGCGGAACAATAACCCATTTTTTTAGGTGTTTCCCCGATTATTCCCCACGTAGATCTGACTTTTTGCAACACTGAAAGGAGTATGGGTTAAACGGGTTAAAAGTCACAAAGTCTATTTTAATGCATAAAAGTATACAATCTTGTAATGGCTTTAAATAAAGGATCTAGATTGTATACGAATATGAATCTGCATTATAAATTGGAGTGCCATTGATTAAAGAAAGTATTCGAAAGGAGTTCAATATCAGCCTGACATGCAATGTACGTAATAATAGGAAGAACATCCAAATGATGAAAAAAGCGGAAAACAAGGCGGCGTGTGAATCAGTATATACCAAAAAAACACTTTCTTAAAGCCTGCTATTAAATTAACAGGAACCCATCCCTGTTCGTCCATCTTTCGTCGCAAGAATGTATCTTTAACCAAATTCTCATTGCTGCAATAAAAAGCAAAGAAAGTTAAGTGACCTTTTCGGACAATAAACCATGAGAAAAGCTTCGAATTTGGGAGACGAAGAACGTGAAATAGTATTCAATTTGTTTCACAATCGTGCCGTGTAGAGGATCTGGAAAAGGAAAGTACTGAGGACCTGGAACCATCGGTGGAGCTGGACCTTGAAAATAAACCACAGCAGATGCAACATCTGCCAATACACACACCGCATCATACAAAGTGAAATTAATATATACAAATAATAAATAAAGCACAAAACTTCACAACCAGAGCCTCACCAGGATACATGACATTGTTGCCAAATGGGCGCATCGGCAAATGCATTGGTGGATGAATAAACGGAGCTGAGTTAGGTACAGAAGGTCGTATGCAACCGCCCCTCTGAAACTGCATGTTGTTATCCCTGTTGTTAAAGTTTCTATTTTGATTCCATTCCTGATTCCCACGACCCTGTCCTTGACCTTGATCCAATTAGCCTCCATAATTATGATGGTAAGAAACTAAGAACCTCCACCACGTGACCCATTCCCTCTCCTATAAGAATTCTGCTGACGGTGATGCTCATTACCACCATTCTGTTGTGAATCCTTTGGTATGGAATCTGTTGCAACAGTATCAGGTTTTCCAGATATATTATGAAAAGATTCAGACTTTGAAACCCCTCCATTTGATGACAAATGTGCACCCGAACTCCCACCACCTCGCTTCATAGACCCCTGCCCGGTATTTGCTACATGGTTTGCAGTTGAAGCAAGATTCACATTCACTGGTTTACACGGTGAAGAAGCTGAATTTCCAGTCACCTACGATAACGAAAACCATAACATCAGATACAAATAACCAAAATTTCACATTTGTCTAACGAACATGGAACAAGTTATGAATTAGTTAAGAAAAATAGTGATGCAGGTTTTGTCGCTTCTTTATTTGTTACTGAAACAGGGTTCACACTATAACTATGACCAACCAGAAAAACAAATAAAATAAAACAGACCTGTTGCTTGAAGAAATTCAAGAGGATAAAAATCCATTTATCAAATATGCTCTTCATAAGTCAAAGCTTTCCGGCTGACAAGTTCAAGTCCCATATCTATCCAATAAGCAAAAGTTAAAACTTAACCAGAATTATGATTCTAGATATGCTTACATAAGCTAACAGATCGAATATGCCTTTACAACATTATCAAGCCCCCTTTGACAAATGACACCACCCAACGACCATTAGGGCAATATCATATAGCACTAACATTCTTTTTTAATAATTTTTTTAAAAGAATCAAAATTCATACAAGTTATGAATGCTACGAACTGACGAAAGGTTTTGGATGATCCCACTCCCAGGAGGTTTGTGTGGCTACAAAATATAAATTTTCTAATGATTCTCTAGAACCTGAATAACCTGAATATGTAAAAGTTTATAAAACCGCTTTAGAGTTTGGTCTTTAATATAAAAAAAACCATTAAGAAGATTCTAACCTGTATTCGGCCTGTGAACGGTTGTAGAATCCGGTTCAAGAAGAAATCCGATTGACGCTTAAACATATTTCAGAGTTGAAGTCTTCAAAATTGATGCTTCATATGATAAAGAGATAGGGAGTTCATGTTATATAGGGGTATGAGAGGATTAAAAGATTGAAGAATGTGCATCGCCAGGAAACCATATCAGGGTTTAGCTAATTAAAACGGGCGCCCTTCCACATTATCTAATTAATGAAAAGGTAGAAACCGATGAAGAGAATGGGCTGTGAGGGCTGCGATGGAACAAGAGGGGTAGTATGGTAAAAGTGTGTTAGATATTGTGAAGGAGGAGATGGTGAAATGTCTATATTACCCTTCAAAGTGTCTTAATTGTCCCCAATATCCCTATAATACCCTTATGAATTAAGCTTTATTCTCTTATACTTGTTGCTTTAAAAATTGTACCCATGTCAAAATTCCAATATGGTACATCACTCCTCCTTTATAATGTATTATAGATTATAGATTATAGATTATAGATTATAGATTATAGATAATATAGTAAATATATGTTTGCCTAAATTTTCATTGGCCCTTCTTTTAGCAATAGTTAACCAAATCTTTATATAAGAATATTTTCTTTAATTTTTATTTTGATCGGCAATATTTTCTTTAATTAATTAGGGGTATTTAAAAATTAACTAGGGTGGTAGTGTTAACAGGTAAGACAACGTACACGTCGTTTCCATATCCATCAAGCAGAACCTACTTCACCAAGTTATACTTAATGCAATTTAATTATAAGAATAAAAAAATGAAAAATGTGATTGGGAAGTTTATATAAAAGAATATATAAATAAATGATGGATAAAACAAAGAACATATGGAGGATTGACGTTATGGTTCCAATCATTTGGGGACTCTGCGGTGTCAGTGGAAGCACGTTGAATAAAACATGCTATATTCACACAAATGGAGCACTGATGTTGCGATTTGTGAATACGAACGAATGTGGTGTCGTTGTCGATTTTTCTCCCTTAATTTGCATGCATTCATACTAATCCCATTGGTTCGTTTTATAAATATTTACTTTTAATTTAAAATTTAAGCAACAAACTTTTAAACCGGTGTTGGTTTTGGGTGTGGAAGGGGGCATTAAAGCCCCATAACGCGGCTCACCACCGCCTCCTCAGGCGTGGATTGCCTTGAATCGAATTTGGTGTTGCAAATTTCACGGAGTGGTTTGCACAATTATTGAGGGGGCCAATCACATTCTTCCATTTGGAGTGGAGGATGTGGATCTTTATCACCGGTACGTTTGGTGTTATAGTTGCTCAAACTACATGTTTGCCACTTGAGAGACAATCAATCTTCACCAAATTGCTAGTGTTTTTTAATTCAAGCCGCTGTTAAAAAAAAAAAAAAAAAAACCCTAAGAGACAACACCTTACTTGGTATAAATATTTAACCAAAACTTGAATTTAGATCATTTGCAATAAAATTTCAATTATTTGAATAAAACGATGCAAACAAGTGTGCTTTGAATATAATCTGAATAATAATGATCTTATTTTTTATATAACAAAAAAATATAGATGAAAAACATCCACTCTCATATATATATTAAATAACATTTTTGTGGATTATGATATCTAAAATTTCATAAAAAAAATAATAGGTCTACTAGCTGTATGCATGTTAGTATAATAAGAAAGCATGATCCACGTTGGTCAATAACTTCTATAACCTTTCACATATCACATTACATAAGTTATATACTCTCTTACAAAAACATCATAACAAACAACTAACATTCTTCACTGTTTTCTTTTTCTTTCAATGGGGTCTGGATTTTCCACGTCTAACACGGAAGGATCTCCGAAGAGGGCGGTCGGTCTCGGAGACTTACCTGAGAATTGTCTAGCGATGATTCTCGGTTATTTAACACCACCGGATATATGCAACTTGGCTAGAATCAATCGAGCTTTTTACCGGGCATCATCAGCTGATTTTATATGGGAACCGAAATTACCTGAAAATTATAGGAATCTTGCGAAAAAACTTATGTTTTATGAAGGGAGTTCCAAGTGTTTGGCAAAGAAAGCCATTTATGCTGGATTGTGTAGTCCTGTTCGATTCTCCAGTGCTACAAAGGTATAGATATGTAACATATTTTTGTGTCAATAATTATAATTCTTTCATATACATAAAAAAGTGAGAGAGATCGAGTACGTTAAACACAAAGAGATGACATTAATATGGTGATGCAGGAAGTGTGGATGGAGAAAGGAGGGGGGATTTGCATGTTGGCTTCTTGGAAAGGGATGAAGATAACAGGCATTGATGATCGAAGATATTGGACCCATATCCCCTCCCTTCAATGGTTTCATTTTTTCTCTCTATCTTTTTTTTAATTATACAATATTTCAATGATTAACAACTAAACTTTCATGGAAAAACCTAGTGTTTATATGTAGAGTTGTTTCAAATGTTAGAAAAAAAAATGGAATTCAACTCATTAAGGTTGCTTATATATTTACTTTTAAAGTTTTAATCATTGTTTAAAAGCAGGGGCGAACTTACCATTAGGGGAGGGGTAGTGCGCCGCTACCTCTCAACTTTTCCGGCATGGTGGAAAATTTTCGTAATTTTTTACTTTTTTTGTATTATGGTACCCCTGAATTATATTGAACGTTACATCTGAAATTTTGATCTAGATCCGCCACTGTCTAAAAGATACATCGGATATTTGTTTAGTTTCTATTTTTTTCTTAATTTTGACTGCATAATTGATTACTAGTCAAAAGATCGATAGCTCACTAGAAATGATTAACGTTTTTGCATGGATTATATTAGTTGGTACATTACACACTACTACAATTTTGGCATTGAACAAAAATAGCAGTCTAATCATCATTAACCAATAGTCATTTTAAAATTTTGACATTTTCACGTCACTTGACGTTCTACATATAATTTTGTTAGTGTACTTGTGTTTATGGTCATTTTTAATGAGACAACGTACACGTACGTAAATTATATTTATAATGTTGTAATGACAAAGTAAATAAGTTTATGTCTAATTCTAACTTATCTTATATACACACAAACATCTCATTTCACACTTACACTTCAGTTTCGCTCTTTAAGAAAGAGCAAAACACACAACATTTTCCCAATTTTATTTTTTAAATTACAAAAGGGGGTATTTGTTTGGTTTGAAGTCTCAAAACTTTAAACCACAATTTTGTGGATTCTTGTCACAAGTTCAAGACCGTGGATGAAAAAGTTGACTTTCTCGAACATATAGTAGCATTGCATCTCACGTTTTATGGATTTGTTTGAAGACATATCTCATTCAAAATTATTACAAATTGATGCCCACACTCCATCCTTTACCTTTCGTCCAAGATATATATCTTGAAACAATCATTAAAAAAATATATACTTGTACATAATAAAATAGAAAGTCAATTCCTTTTACGTAATGTTGTTAAACGCACATTTGATTAAAGTATTTGATCAATGATCATTACCATTGAATCGTAGATTTAACACGATTGCATATCTTCATCAAATATGGTGGTTCGAAGTCGAAGGGGACCTCGAGTTTGAATTTCCAGCCGGTAGCTATAGCCTTTTCTTTCGTCTTCAACTTGGAAGACCACCCAAAGGACAATACAAGACCGCTAAGCCAGTTCATGGTTGGAACATCAAGCCCGTTCGGTTCCAGTTTTCTTTATCCAATGGCGAGCATGCTAAATCTCAACATTTTCTAAATGAGTCAGAGAAATGGCAACGGTGTCATGTTGGGGATTTTGTCATCGAGAATTCGTATAGACCCACAAAAATCCACTTCTCCATGACACAAATTGATTGTACTCACCAAAAAGGTGGTTTGGCCTTAGATTCCGTGTTCATATGCCCCAAGAGACTTGACCTTGTACGGTGACATGTATGATGAAATGTTTTTAAGATATGTAAGGTTTTCTTCATACACTATCGCATAATGGATTAAAAAATATTCTTTATGACAAAACATTTCATTAGCTTATCAAAATCTTCAAAGAAATTGATATCTTAAACACATATGACATATGCATAAATCTTTCAAATTAAATTATATATATACTATATCTACTACTAGTAAATTTAAACAAAAAACAGACAATGTAAAAGTAACATGCGTATTCTTTTTAGTTTTAAATGGAAATGGATGATTATTACAATAGACAAATTGTCAAATTACATTAAATGTAACTATAATTAAATAGGTTGAATGTTTTTTTTAACGTCCAACAAAACTTCGTTAATAGATCACTAGCAAGGTGCTAGAAAAACAGGCCGGGATATAAAACCGAGAGAAAAAAACTGAACACTACACACAAGCAAACACCCGAAACAATAAATAAATCAAAGGACCCCCCGCTATCTCATTTTATCCCCATCGAATCTAACCCAAGCCTCTCATGCCATATCCAACATTTTTGACCGATTCGTAACCCATAAATAGCTCATAACCTTGATTTCCTCCACCATTTTCCCAACCGACACTTGTTTATTGTTGAAAATGAGTCCATTCCTTGCTCTCCACATACTCCAAAATGTTGTTAACACAACCGCATAAAAAGCTTTCCGCACGCGAACTCCTCTCTTTGCTGTCAAATGATAATATAGAAAGTCTCTAGCATGGAACGCGAAAAAACTTGGGACTCGACACCATGAGAAAACAAGCTGCCACACATCCATCAAAATCGGACATCCCGTGAACAAGTGATCCACCGATTCCAGGTTTGAATCACAAAAACTACATACATGGTTGGTCACTTGAATATTTCTCCTTGCCAAAGCAGTCTTTGTAGGTAGCCGATCATGAAAAGCACGCCAAGCAACCACCCCAACCTTCTTAGGAACCCAATTGCACCATTCGAATGTGGAGACCGGAAGAGAATTAGACACATCAAAAATCCACGTCTTCATGCTTCTGACCGGAAGAGAATTAGGTTGAATGTGGTTACAAAACAATATCATATAATACTCTTTTTAAATTTACGTTGTAGGCTTTTAAAATATTCCGAGTATTATTTATATTCTCTCAGTTTATATTTAAAAAAAAAATAGTATAAATAAACAATCTAAACATAAATTGGTTTAGATTTCAGTTATGTTATCACAACGAACTTAAATGTGTATTACGTTCGAGAAGGAAACGGTCCAGCCATTGGAAAGGTCCCTTAAAAATGGTTTTAGCACCGATTCAGATTAGAACCCTAGAAGATAATTGATCATAAAGTATCTGGTAATCTTAAAATGTTAAAGAAAAAAGTGGATATTCAGTTATTCACACAATAAAAGAATTTTAGACTGGAACAAAAGAGACACACTCTAATTGATCAGTAGTTTGCTGTGAAACAAATACACCCACCAATGAAATGAAAATGCCATAAGATTCGTAAAACAAATACACCCACCAATGACATCCAATGTAGTCAATAGTAGAAAATAAGGATTTGGGTGTGGAGTAGGCCGATCATCCGTGATGGTTCTTCACCTTAGTTGCTATGTCATTGTGGGGTAGCTAGGAGCATCTTTGGCATGATGGTCCAAGGGTGTGCAGGAGACCCATCATCATTTAATTTATTTTTTTAATTAGATAATATTATAATATTAATATTAAAAAATTAAAATTAGAATACATTAATAATCTTCTTAATTTAAATAGTTAGGTTTCATTATTTTTATTTTGGTCACATTTTTTTTGCTTTGTTTGTTAACTTTTTTTTCCATTTTGAACATCAATTTTTTGTTAAGTTTTTTTTCTCATTTTAGCCACACAATGTTTTTTTATTATATTAATAAACCTAAAATTAAAAATAAAAAACACTTAAATAAAACTTAAAAGACGAACACTTAAAATAAATAAAAAAACATTTAGCTAAAAATAAAAACAAAACAAAACAAACACTTAAATTAAAAAAACTACGAATTATATTTTTTTTCCGATATTTTCCTTCGTCTTGAGCAACACGGGACGGTGTCTTCTTCGGTATAGTCGTTGATGTTTGATGTCATTATTCACCATTCTTCTAGTTGCATAGCTTTATTCTTTTGGCGAATGCTTTCCTCCACTTTCTTTTGCCTCAAGCGAAGTTTTTCTTCAACTTCGCGTCCTTCAATTTTACCTTCTCTGCTTAAGTTTGACTAAAGGTATGTTTGAAGGATTCCAATTCAGCCACCAAACCGTCCAACTTTGACCCGCTCCTACTCCCTGATGCGGCTTATTTTTTTCAGCCGCTTGTTTTTTAGCTTTGTTCCTCCCTATAGGTCGTGGCTCATCTGGAATGGTATCTTCCTCGAACTCTGGGTCATCGTTTATATTAATTTGACAACGACCGATCAACCCGCCTCCCATGCTAACATCACCCGACTCCGTAGTTTTGGCTCGTTTGACGCTTGCAACCTCGTTTGGAACTAGTGCCCATTTGGAAGAAGTCTTCAAAACCATCCACGCACGAACGTGAAGGAAAACTTGGCGATACTTGTCTTCATATTTACGCATCGCCTCTTTGAAACTCATTTCCTCGTTCCACCTACTTGGAGGATTCACAAACAACGGATTATAATACTTGATGAACTTACTGATTGTAGTATTCATTTTCCTCCCCTTGGAACTTATGGACTCGAAGTTGTGATATGGAGGTTGCTGCATTAATTTGTGGAATTTATTTCCTACTTTGATATATAAACTATCTCCCGTTTGATTATTACCTACATTTTTAAATAAAATGTATATTAGAGCACTAAAAAAATGTAACACGTATTGTAAGAATTTTTTTTTACCAACTACGGGATCTTTTGAAGTAGATAAATACGCCTTTGCTAATGCTTCTTCTTCTATTTTCGTCCATGGCCTTTTGGACGAGGCCGTTTCAATGTCTTTAGCCCGACTTTTTTTTCCCTTCCCCTTCGAAGGTTCGACTTGTGTTTCGGGCACAAACTCTTCCACCTCATCTTCTTCTTCTTTGGGTTCGAAAGTGGGTTGTTGTGGTGGTTGTTGTGACGGTTATGGTTTTAGAGATGGATGGAATGGCGGAGTTTGCAAAAGTTGGGTGAAAGATTGAGGGTTATGGTGTATTTGCATATGGCTGAATTGGTTAAAAGTAGTGGGCTTTGGTGCATTTGAGAATATTGGGTGAAAGGGTTGGGACTTTGTTGGAACCCCAAAAATATAGCCCAACTTGGATCAATTGACATCGTGTAACCCGGTGTCGTGAACGGGTTTGGATTCGGGTTGTTTTGATTACGTTGTGGGGTTTGATTCGGGTTTAGGTTTGGGTTGTTTTGGTAGGGATCCATGGTGACAAAAATTTAGAGAGTGTACAAAAATATTAGAATTATATAAAAGATGTAGAAGATATGGTGTAAAAATGGGGTGGAATGTTTGGTATGTATAATAATAAGAAAAAAAAAATTAAACGGTATTAATGTCGGTGTCAAAAGGCTACCTTGACCCAACGTTCGAATTTGTGGACCGACACCAACGTCAGGAGCTTGCCGCCCATGTCGTGTCGGGCATAGGGGCGGTGTTTGCCGGGCCGGTATCACCTTACCCACCCTATGTCGGCTCCACACCGAAGGGCCTAATAAACTTTGCGGTTAAGTGGCTAACATTTAAGAACCCAGTGACCCCTATATAGGGATGTAAATGAGTCGAGTCGCTCACGAGCTATTTGAGCTTGGCTTGGTAAAAAAGCTTGAAATGAGTTGAGCCATATTGAGCTCAAGCCGATCTTACGCCAAAAAACAAGCTCGCTTATTTATCAAGCTTGAGCCTGACATGTGAAACTCGTTAGGCTCGTCGAGCCTTATCGAGCATTAGTGTAATATTAGTTTTAATAGTATTTCATAATATTTACCCCTCATTTAAAGTTGTTTAGTAAACGAGTCTGAGCCCAAGCATCACTTATCGAACTCGCGAACCTAAACAAACCTATTATATATATTATTTTAATACATTAACTAATAGATAATAAACGAGTCGAACTTAGGAAATTGCCAACGAGCAGATATCAAGTTCGGGCTCAGCTCGGCCCCGTTCGTCTCAGCTCGTTTATACGGCCCTATAAAAAACGGCCTATACCAACACCTATCTATATTTTGGGCCCAAAGTCGCCAGCCTATCTTTCACCGCCCATCTCTCTAGTCAATCAAAACAAATCTTTTGATTGCTTGCAATCACTAGCTCTAAACATGAGCCACACCTGTACCCCTTCACCTTTTCTTCCATTTTTTTCACTCAAATTTCGCCACAAAATTACTCCTTTCCAATTCAAGACAAGAAAAACATCCATAATAATAAGGTGCTCTGATATTAACAACTCTCAAAACCATCAACAGCTCAACCTCTCTGTCCTTCGCTTCACTTTCAAATTTCAAACAATTTTGATCGAAATAAGTTTCCTGTGATTAGAATTTGAATTTGATAAAGGAACTATAAAAGAAGATTGTGTAATCAGTTACTAAAATTTGAATTCAATTTCACGTGAAAACTGAGATACATATTTTCGATCAAAATTAGAACGTGATTAATGAATGTGTAAAAGTCTATAATACCCTTGTAAGGATTATAAACGAATTTTATGGTTGTAACCGCCAATTCCACGTGTCAACATCTAGTGGTTTCCTACACTTTATATGATAAGTTACTTTGTACTAGATATTTTCTCTAGGGATCAATTATGTTTTTCCCTTGTTACAAAATATTTTCTTAGAATTTTCTTTTTTTTTCACATTCTAGTTTAGTTCACCACAACCCCTTTTGCTTGACATGCTTTTCAAATATCTTCTATAGTGTTTGTTCAAGGTTTGATTTAAAAAAATAAAAATAAAATAACCATGGTCTATTATTAGGAGACTTTTATTTAACTATAAAGATAATTCTACTTAAAACATGGCTGCCGTTCAAAAAAGGGTTAACGACACAACTTGTTAACCGTTTGTCTTCTATTTTCAATGTATTAGATGCATATTTTTAGTGATGCTACAATAATTAAAAAAAAAAAAAAGTTATACCCTAATGCTCTACAAGATGTAACCTTATATTAATGACTATCCATACTAAAAAGCAAAGTCATGATGATAAAGCTTTAAATCAGTAGGTATAAATTTTAATAATTAGGTATGAAATCTAAAATTTGAATAAAACGCGTATCACTTTTTTTTCAATATAATAATTGCATATACAATTTCGCCGCCCATTCATTTATTTAAGAGTAAATTCCTTTTTGAGTCCCTGAGTTTTCTTCATTTTAACTACTTGAGTCCAACATTTCCATTTTTAACATTCTGAGTGCTAGTGTTTTAATTTTGTAACCCTTTGAGTCCAATTTTCTAACTCTGTTAGATTTTTTCTGTTAATATTTATGAAATGACCAAAATACCCCTACCATTAAAAAATAAATAATTATTATTTAACACATCTCACCTCTCTCTCTCACACTTCTCTAACAGATCTCACCTCTCTCTCTCTCTCTCTCTCTCTCTCTCTCTCTCTCTCTCTCACTTCTCTCTCTCTCTCTCTGCAAACCAATCCATCTGTTAAGGTTGGTGAAGGGACAGATCTGAACCAAACCATGACACTGTTCACTTTCTTGGAAACCCTAAAAACCCAACCTTTATGGCTTAATATCATCTTTTCATTAGGAATAATATCATTTTCAAAGATAATAATCTCAATCCTGAAATGGGTATACGTTAATTTCCTCAGACCATCAAAAAATCTAAAAAAGTATGGATCTTGGGCACTTGTTACAGGTTCAACAGATGGAATAGGTAAACCCTACCCTTCATCCAGATCTGAACTCCAATTCGGGACTCGAACCCTCCAGCTATTGGTTCAGCAACCACCATCATCTTCAACCCTTTAATCGGAACCCTAGTTGAAACCGCCGCCACCGTCACCATCTCTCCCTCTGCTTCTGTTCTTTCTCCTCTGTGCCTCCTCTCTCTCTCTTTCTCTCTCTCTCCCTCTCTTCGATTAACAGATCAGGGTGGGGTGTGGTTGTGTGTATGATGAGTAACAGAGGTGATTCGCCGGAAACGATGGCCGGAGGAGGTGGTTGGGTGGTTTTGGTGGGTTGCAGGTGCAGGGGGAGTGGTGGTGGTTGTTCATGTGACCGGAGACTTTTCTGGGTTTGTTATGGATCAGGTTTCGGGTGTGGTGGGTTTTGGTCGGAGGTTCCGACAAGGGGTGGTACAGGTTCGGGTGATAGTGATGGTTTCTTGGGTGGGGTTCGGAGCAGTGGGGGTGGGTGGCGGTGGTGGTGAGGCAGTGGGGTTGCAGGTGTGTGTGAGAGAGAGAGGGGGGGAGAAAGAGAGAGAGAGAGGTGTGGAGTTGTGTGTGTGTTTGTGATATATAATATTATTTTTATTTATTTATGCATTAAAGACTTGTACGTTATACCTTATGCATTACAGAGTTGTACCTATGTGTAAAATTACTGAGATACCCTTATAGTTAACTGACTTAGTTAACGACGTTAGAAAATTGGACTCAAACCATAACAAAATGAAAACGTAGGCACTCAGAATGTTAAAAATGAAAATGTTGGACTCAAATAGTTAAAATCAAGAAAACTCAGGGACTCAAAAAGGAATTTACTCTTTATTTAATTTAGTTTTCATGTCATTTCTCTCCACTTTCCTTCAAGACCGAGTCAGTCTTTAGTTTTAGATTACCCACTTTCCTAATTCGAAGATCTCAGACCTTTTTTACTAGGTTCCCTTGCCACTATTACATTATTATTATTTTTTTCTTGATTTTCCCAACAGATCTCTACTCTTTTTTTCACACTATAACAAAAAGACTGTTCATGTTATTATTGTTATTAAATGACTTATGACACCAATTGTTGTCAGGTCAATGCTTTGATCTGAGTCTTATTGTATCAGTTTGGTTAGATCAACAATGATGCCAACATCTATAACCACTTTGGTTAGATCAACAATGATGCCAACTGGAGAATGGGAGGTCCGACCCGGAGGAATGCTGGTGCAGAAACGCGACCCGAATGAAGAACATATCCCACCAACTATTCGAGTTCGTGTTAAATACGGGTCCCTATACCATGAGATCAGTATTAGTTCTCAAGCTACATTCGGTAAACGTTGTAAATTTTATTTAGAATTTTAGTTATTTTGGAAGTTTGTTTTATTTTACGGTATACTGCTGTGAGTGGAATTTTACTCGATATGTTTGTTAATCTTTTTTTTTTCTTGTTATAGGGGAATTGAAGAAGATGTTATCGGGGCCAACAGGACTACACCATGAAGATCAAAAACTGGTGTACAAGAATAAAGAGAGGAACTCCAAGACATTTTTGGATGTTGTCGGTGTCAAGGATCGGTCGAAAATGGTGTTGGTGGAAGACCCGATTAGCCAAGAAAGAAGGTATGTTGAGATGAGGAAGAATGCAATGATGGAGAAGGCTGCTAAATCAATATCTGAGATTAGCTTAGAGGTCGATAGACTCGCTGGCCAGGTACACTGTATAAAAATAGTATAAAAATAGTGTCTCGGTCTCGGGTGGGCAGGGTTACGTTTTTAGTAGATTAGGATTTGCTATTCAAAAAGGGTTAGCGGCGCAGCTTGTTGCCCGTCTGCCTGTTATCTTAATGTAATTTTCTTTGTCCGGGAATGAATAGGATTAATAAATTATGGTTGGTTGACAAATAAAAAAAAATAATAAAAAATAATGAAAACCTGTGACGAGTTATGTATTATTAATCAACTATATAAAGGAATACAGTAAGGATCATTACAAATAAAAGTTAATAAAATCATATCTTTCGATTATGTACTAATATATTTTAACTAATATATTAGTACAATAAACCTCTATGGCCTTATGTATTTATTTGCTAACACACAGGTTAAAAGAATCAACATTATGACTAAGTAAAATCTTAATGGTTGCGATTTTGTATGGGGGGCAGGTATCGACGCATGAATCAGTTATCTCGAAAGGAGGGAAAGTGGCGGAGAAGACATTGTTCGTTCTGATCGAGTTATTGATGAACCAGCTACTTAAACTGGATGAAATTACGGCGGAAGGAGATGTAAAACTGCAGAGAAAAATGCAGGTAAAAAGGGTTCAAAAGTACGTTGAAACGCTTGATGTTTTAAAGATTAAAAACTCAATTCAAGTCGAGGAGCAGCCGGCTTCACGAAACCAAGAACATGGATGTTCAAACACTGATCGACAGCGGCCATTTCCTAATTCGAGACGGTCTGTTGGGAATTTTTCATCGGTTCCAATGGTGCCAAAACAGCAACAGCCATCCGCATCAGGGGAAGTTGTGGTAACTACAAAATGGGAGACTTTTGATTCCATGCCCACACTTTTGCCAGCACCACCATCAAATACAATAAACCCCAAATTTAGCTGGGATTTACTTAAATAAATATATAAATAATAATCTGGTCTAGTGTGTGAATGTTGGTCTCTATGCTCTATTCTTTTCTGTAGCTACAACTTTTATACTAATAAATAATACCATTTCTGTTGTAATATGACTGCTGGAGCAAATAATTTGGCGCTCATATCATACCTTATTACTTTACAAACTCAAATAAACAACATTTAAGTGTACTTTACAGATAAAGTAAAGTTACCCAAAATAATGTGTGGTAATGGGTTTGGGTCATAGTGCTTCCCTTGCTATTTTTAGTTTTACGGTGGCTAGTGGTGACGACGACATTAGATGGTAATAAAGCAAAATGTGCGCTTCCATCCATTTACTAAAGGGCTTGTAGCCTAGCGTACAAGAGTGTATGGAAAGGTTGTTCATACTTCATTTCCATAGGGTTGAAGGATCAAGTCAAATAGTGGACAAATGTGTAGATTAAGGAGTGTTTTTGTGAGTTAATCGTAGAAAAGAAAAAAGCTTCCATCCATTTTAATCTATTTTTCGTTTATACTTGTTTTTATTTCTTTAACAGAGTATGATTCCTGAAAAAATTACTATGACCATTTTCATGGCCAACCCTTAATAGGGGTGGCCCGGGCGACGGCCCTAGGCCCAAAAATCCCGAGGGTCTGGAGTTTTTTTAAAATATATATGTGTGTGTGCGCGCCTAAATTAGAAGAAACCTAGCCGGTTCACCTAAATTAGATCAAACCTTTGGTTTAAACTTTTGCTTGATCCTTCCATTTTTTTTTGAGATTGAATTTCTTTTTATTGAGGTTTATTTGATTGTTGGAGATATTGTTTGATTGTTGTTGTATTAATTTTGGTTGAAAAAATAGGTTATATAGATGGTTTGATTTATTAAAAAAAAATTGAACGGCTACCTAACGGTCATCAGACCGTTGCCAAACATTCCACTGGATGTGATAAGCATCACATTATTATTGCATCGCGGTGTGATACATTGGGCGGGCCAATGTTCGTGACCATTACGGCCATCACGGGGTGATATGTTAGTTACAGGTAGTTAATAGTTTCAGGGGTCAAAATGTAAGAAATAACAAGTATATGGACTAGATGTGACAAGTTGTAATAATTGTTTGAATGGTCGTTATAAAGCAGTTAGCTTCCCGCCTTGGGGGTTAGCTTGGTTTTGGGAACTCTCTCTCTCTCTCTCTCTTAGTTTCTCTCTCTAAATCCAGCTCTCATCATTGGTATCAGAGCCAATCGACCCTCGTCAGAGCTCCGGTAACCGTCGTTTAACCATCGTCCACCACCATCAACCACCACAATTGTCATCTTCTCCGGTTAACAACTCTGTTTTTCCGATCATTTTTTTTTTCATTCTTCTTTCATTTCTTTTCTGTTCATCTTCGTTTCTGTGCCTGGATTAATCAATCGTGATTAATCTACTCCTGGATTTGATCAATTTGTGATTCGATCCATCTTTTCTTGATATTTCCTTTGTTAATTCTGTTCATTTCTTTCAATTCAATATGACAACTGGTACTAGACAACAAGAACTAGAGAAACAAATCAAAGATAATCAAATGACAATTGGAAACATAGAGATTATAATGCAAGATTTGAAGGCTAATTCCCAATTGATCAATGATAATATGCAAACAGTCAATCAAAATGCCGAAGAAAATAAGGCAGCTGTTGTGCGGATTCAATCTTTAATTGATAAAATGAATGTTATGGAAAACAATAGAGGGCTGGTTCCTAATGGTAATAATCAAGAAGCAAGATTAGCAAGGTTAGGAAGATTGGATTTCCCAAAGTTTAATGGGGAAGATGTAGATGGCTGGATCTATAAGTGCAATCATTTCTTTGAAGTAGATCATACTCCTGACAATCTAAAGATGAGATATGCAGTCGTCAATTTAGAAGGGAAGGCTTTACAATGGCATCAAGGGTATTTGAAGAGCAACAATCTGACCACTGATACAAGTGGGTCATTATGGGTGGGAGCAAGAAATGTTAAAAAGAAAAGGGAAATTATCCATGCCATCACATGCATTCCCTCCTTCTCTACAATGAAAATTATAGGTTCTATAGGTACCATAAGGTTATTGATCTTGACTGACTCAGGGTCAACTCATAACTTCATTGATGTTAAGTTGATAAAGAAACTGCAGTGTGTGTTGCAGGATGTGAATCCTATGAAAGTGACTGTGGCCAATGGTAATCAATTGGTATGTGGGCAGAGATGTAAAAATTTCAAGTGGTTGTTGCAAGGGGTTTGGTTCATGGCTGATGTACTAGTTTTACCCTTAGAAAATTATGATATGGTTCTTGGGGTACAGTGGTTGGCTACCTTGGGTGATATAGAATGGAATTTCACTGATCTGACCTTGAAGTTTAAGGTTCAAGGGAAAGAATATGTGTTAAAGGGTACTGAAAACAATAAGATGAAAATGTGTCCTAATGAGAAATTGTCAAGTATGTTGAATGGAATGACAGGGGTAGTTAATTCACAAATTTATGGCTTGCAGCTGTTACAGATAGAAGGGCAGGAGTCATTTGGATCTACTGTTACTGATCCAACGATTGATGAGGAATTGCAAGCAGTATTGGAAGAGTATGATGATGTTTTTCAGGTACCAACATCCTTACCTCCTAAAAGATCTTGTGATCATCAAATAACTATGGTTAATGAAAACAAGCCTATTAACTTGAGATCCTATAGATATCAAGCTTTACAAAAAGATGTAATTGAAAAAATGACACAAGAATTATTAGATTCTGGGGTCATTAGGAGCAGTAAAAGTTCTATTGCTGCACCTGTGGTCTTAGTAAAGAAAAAGGATGGCACATGGAGAATGTGTATTGATTATAGACAATTAAATGAAGCTACAGTCAAAAACAGATTTCCTATACCCTTGATAGATGAATTATTAGAAGAATTGGGAAGAGCAACTGTGTTTTCTAAACTAGACTTGAGATCTGGCTATCATCAAGTCAGGATGTTTGAATCAGACATCCATAAAACTGCTTTTAGAACACACCAAGGGCTTTTTGAGTTTCTAGTAATGCCCTTTGGCTTGACAAATGCTCCTGCTACATTTCAAGCCTTGATGAATCAGACTTTTAAACAGTTTTTAAGGAAATTTGTCTTGGTTTTCTTTAATGACATTTTGGTGTATAGTGAAAATATGCATCAACATGTTGATCATTTGAAACAAGTTTTACAAACCTTAAAGTCCTAGCAGCTATATGCAAAAGAGTCAAAAGGCTGTTTTGGGGTAAAAGGGTAGAATACTTGGGTCATGTGATTACTGCTGTTGGGGTATCGATCTACTGATCCTGCAATGATAGAAGCAGTTGAACAATGGCCAGTTCCTACAAATGTGAAACAATTGAGAGGATTTTTGGGGTTGACTGGATATTATAAGAGGTTTATCAGATCTTATGGGATTATAGCCAGACCCTTGACTGATATGTTGAGAAAAGATGCCTTTAAATGGTCTGATTCAGCTCAATTCTCATTCCAACAACTTAAAAAAGCCTTAAGCTCTGCTCCTGTTTTGGCCTTACCTGATCTCCAACAAGTGTTTGTAGTGGAGACTGATTCCTCCTCAATGGGTATTGGGGCTGTTCTAATGCAGAACCATCACCCTTTAGCCTTTATCAGCAAAGCTTTATCTCCCAGGAAACAAACTATGTATGTGTATGATAAAGAATTGTTGGCCATCCTGTTTGCAGTCAAACAATGGCATTACTATTTGATCTCAAACCATTTCATCATCAAGACAGACCAGAAAAGCCTCAAGTTCTTAATTGATCAAAAAATTACAACTCATCTTCAACATTCTTGGATGGTGAAGCTTATGCATTTTGATTTTGAAATTCAGTATAAAAAAGGTGTTGAAAATGTGGCTGTTGATGCTTTATCCAGAGTTTAAGGTACCTCCCTTTTCACTTTATCTATCTCTTCTTTTGAACCATTATTGTTAGGGAAAATTAAGAGATCTTGGGAGACTGATGACACCCTTAATAGTGTCATTAGTAAACTCAAGAATGTTGAACAAGTGGGTCATTATGGGTGGGAGCAAGAAATGTTAAAAAGAAAAGGGAATTTGGTGGTAGGGTCTGATGATCAACTAAGGAAAGACATAGTTGCTCATTGTCATGACTCTACTGTGGGGGGGGGGGGATTCTGGTTACCATGCTACTCTACAGAGATCAAAGGGGTTCTTTTACTGGAAAGGGCAGTCTAGAATGAATGGTCAGGGAATAGGTTAGAAATTGCCATATATGCCAACAGATCAAGTATGAAACTGTAGCTTCTCCTGGCCTGATACAACCACTTCTTATTCCCACCTGTATTTTCTTTGACATCAGTATGGATTTCATAACTGGTTTACCCAAGTCTAAGGGTAAAAATGTCATTTTTGTGGTTGTTGATAGACTCACAAAATATGCACATTTTATGGCAATGACTCATCCAATATCTGCAAGTTCAGTGGCTAGATGCTTTGTGGACAATGTGTATAAACTTCATGGGTGGCCTACTACTATAGTCTCTGACAGGGATTCTATATTCTTAAGTACATTTTGGTAGGAATTCACTAAGATTCAAGGCATTTCTGTTAACATGTCCACTGCCTACCATCCTCAAACAGATGGTCAACAAATGCTTAGAAACTTATATCAGATGTATGGTGTTGCATTATTCTGATACATAGGCTTCTTGGTTATCTTTGGCTGAATGGTGGTACAACACCAATTACCATACTACAATAAAAACTACTCCTTTCCAAGCTTTGTATGGTGTCCCTCCTCCCATTCATGTACCATATGTCCACAGGGATACAAAGGTTGCAGCTTTAGATGAAGAAATGTGTTCAAGAAAAGAGGCAATCAATGTTTTAAGGGAGACACTTCATATGGCTCAAAACAGACTTAGACAGCAAGCTAACAAGAGAAGATCTAACAGACAATTTCAAGAGGGAGCTTGGGTGTATTTGAAGCTAAGGCCCTATATTCAGTCTTCTTTAAGGGATGCTGAGTTCAACAAATTTTCTCCTAAGTACTGTGGTCCCTTCCTGGTGATTCAGAAGATTAGTGTTGTTGCCTACAAGTTAGATTTACCCCCTGAGTCTCAGCTCCACCCTGTGTTCCATGTGTCACTTCTGAAAGCAGCTACAGGCCCACCTACACAAGTGACTCCTTTTTTTAAAGTGCCAAGATCTTCCTTACAACCATCTAAAGTGTTGGATCAAAGAGTGGTTAGAAGAGGTCAAAGGGTTGTTTCTCAAGTATTGGTGCAATGGGCTGGTCAATCTTTGATAGATGCTACTTGGGAAGTCAAACATGATTTCAAGCTGAGGTTTCCAGATTTTAAGTGTGATTGATTAGAAGTTGATTCTGTTATGTTGTAATCAGTACTTCCTTGTGGTCAAGGAATTTTTCATATGGGGGATATTGATATGTTAGTTACAGGTAGTTAATAGTTTAAGGGGTCAAAATGTTAGAAATAACAAGTATAAGGACTAGATGTGACAAGTTGTAATAATTGTTTGAATGGTCGTTATAAGGCAGTTAGCTTCCCGCCTTGGGGGTTAGTTTGGTTTTGGGAACTCTCTCTCTCTCTTAGTTTCTCTCTCTAAATCCAACTCTCATCACGGAGTGGCCATCACGGACCATCCCGTCCACCCTAAATGTGATTCAGCATAAGTCTGAGTTCGGGAAGTCTCGACTTTATTCAACTTTATAATGATTTTATCTCAAGTAGGTAATTAGTATCTCGCTCTCACCTCATTTACACCCATACCTACCAGGTATACCGGAAAACTTGAACTTACTTCATGTTGTGGGATTGGTACAAGTATCATTCACATTAAATTGCTTCTCATAAACATGACATGAACATCAGAGACTTAGTACCGAAATGACAGTGAAAGGTTGGCCCTGCTTTCATTAGTTTGTCACATGCCGGTCCTTGAAGAGTGAAGACTAAATAAATGTTACAGAATTTGGTGCACTACAAATCAAGGGTATACTTTATGACAATTTCAGTTCAGATGAACAACTTTTCAACTTTAAAACTTAAAATATAACGTGTACGTTTGATAGATTCTAGAGTGATTATTATATAAATAAAATATCCATGTGACCACAGTGACACAGTCCACATATACTTATTATATCCAGCCCAACTTATGATTGACTTTGTGGGCTCTATTACTGGAAACACTTACCCTAGTTTATAAGTGGACTTGGGCCAAATCAGAAAATGTTTTTCTTACTTTTAATATTTAACTAGGATTTTATTACCCGCGCTTCGCCGCGGGAGCTCCTGTTACGTTGAGGGTTTGGTGGACGCTAAAGATCGCGCGTCACTGTGGGAACTCCTGTTGCGTGGAGAGTTTCGTGGACATAAAAGATAATATTAAGTGACTGTTATTCTCGCGTGGACTTCAAAAAAATACTCGCGGCTAAAAACTAAAAGTTTGATGGTCAAAGTTTGAAATATTAAAAACTAAAAATTTGGCCAAAGCGCAATGCAAGTTTAAAAAAGTTGGGTAGTCAAAGTTTGAAATCCTAAAAGCTAAAAATTTGGTGGTCAAATTGGAAGAAAATAAAGTTAAGTTAAAAGTTAGTGGCCTAAATTTTAAATCTTAAAAGCTAAAAGTTTGTTGGTCTAAGTTTGATGGTCAAATTAGAAGAAAATAAAGTTAACCTAAAAGTTAGTGGCAGAAAATAAAATAAACCTAAAAGTTAGTGACAATATACTAGTAATATATAATATAAATATATATGTGCAGTGAAAGTTAAAAGTCAATTAAAACTCTAGTGGTGGTGACGTAAATTAGATTTTTTATACTGTTCAACTGTCGCTAAATTAATATAGTATATAATTAGTATTCTTTGTTACCAGAACTTGAGAATTGAAATAACACATACCCTTTTTGAAATTAGGTTATTTTGTCAACATAGTTTAGGGAATAATAGTGGTAATTTTGAAGCATATGCCTGAACTGAGATTCATTAATTTTTTTATTCAACTGGATCAAGCTGATATAATTTAAATGTTTTAAGTTATAAATAAAACTTAATCTTATTCTTTTTCGTGGGAAAAAAAAACACTTATAAAGTAAATATCTTTATAATCTTATTTAATGTATTAATTAAATTAAATAAATTCAAAAAATAAACTTGTTAAGATCTTATGAGCAAGTGATGATACCAAAATACCTAAGTCAAAGGTCAATTATGGGAGTCCATATAAAGCGAAAGCATAATTAGTTTAAAAGAAATTGTACGCAAATCAAATGTGACCCTCAATTGAATTCAAATCTATGGGATGCTTCTGGTAGAGGAGACATATTCAGCTAAAACAACTGTGTTTGTTCTTATAAATTGAAAGGTTTATTTTTTTATTTTTCCAATTTTTAAACTGCTTAATTATTTTAGTTAAAATTTATAAGCTAATAGGAGGAATAAACGTCAGAATTTTTAGTTTAAGACTTTTGTATATATATATAACATTTATTTGTCAAGTCTAAAGAAGGAGGCCACTGGGAACTTCCTCTCGAATCCAGCACAAGGGAGATCCATCCTACGACCAGCAGATCTCCTTGTCTTTGGGTGGGCGGGGGGAAGCATGCTTGTGTTGACCTGACGGGTGTATCTCCCCTAGTTGGGTTGAGGATTAGTGGCTTTGTAGCAGGGCAAGCGGTCCGGAAAGTAGAGGCAAAGAAGGTAGAAAAGCATGCTAAAGCCTGCTAGGAGAACCAACACGATTTTGTACCCTTGGCTTTTGATACCTTTGGCTCATTGGCACCGAAGGCTACACGTTTCCTAACCAGGGTCCAGTGGGTTATTCATAGTAGTGTCTCGGCTCGGGTGGGCAGGGTTACGTTTTTTAGTAGATTAGGATTTGCTATTCAGAAAGGGGTGGCGGCGCAGCTTGTTGTCTTCCTGCCTGTTATCTTGATGTAATTTTCTTTGTACTGGAATGAAAGTACGCAGGTTCAAAAAAAAAGTCTAAAACTAAAAGTTTTGAGTCAGTTATGCAAAGAGGTTGTAGCCTACGGCGGGAGTGGGGCGACCATGAATAGGTTGGCCGTAAGCTACAGCCAGCACCCGTAACTTACGACGGGCTTGTTCCCGATCGTTTCCTTCGTTTAACTTCGTTTTATTCACATTATTGAACTAACCTTCTTGTGTATTGTTACCATCTTAGGTCGAGGTGCAATGCGGAGCTTCCAGAGGATCGATCAAGCAAACCGAACAAACACGTTAACCATGTTTGGGTATTTTGTCGGATTCGGGTAAATCCATAAATTTTTGGGTTATCGTAGTCAAACTTTACGACTTCCGTTGTGTTTTCAATCATGTAACTAGCATTTTGTGTTTAACACCTACGTTATTAAATCTTGGATTATGTTAAGTGTGATTTCAAAATCCTTAAAAAGAAAACAAAAGCCCTATGTTAATTTAGTATTTTCGTTAACTAAAGCGGAGATTTGGGTAAGGGTCTTACAGATTGCGGCACCTATGCAGGTCGGAAAACCGATCATCTGATGCGGCATGGAGGCGTTGGCGTTGAATCGCGTAAGTCCTTCCCGACCTAGTAGTATGTCATGATGGGAGGTTGTTGGTAATACCATAAAGTCGCATACCTCTGTGCGCTCATGCTTTCCGTCACTCATCGTAATGGGGAAAGTGATCATGCCCCAGGGTAGGGATTGTTTTTCCTGACGTTGATTTTCTTTCCGACCTTGGTCATGTTACATTGGTGACGTGGGGCATGTGTAATCATGTGTGCTTGGAGATTGCATATTTGCTTCCGCGAACCTTCCGCATGATTATCATCATTGTTATTACCCCGCGCACCCTTGTGTACCCTTTTAACCAAGTGTCCAAGATGACTAGTCTTCAGCGCGGATTCTATTTCTGTCTTCAAACTGTAGCAGTTGTCGGTAAGATGACCGAAATCATTGTGGTAGTCACAAAACATACTTGAGTCCACAGTCTTACGCTCTCCAAGGGGGTTTGGTTCTTGAAAGTTATTTGCTCGGTCTTAAGCACTTGAGATGGTGTATTGGTCAGCGGAGTCAAGACGAGGTTCCTCTTAGAGTGACCACATTGTTCCCGCGGGTGCTTGTTAGTGAGCATCTGATGGGCGTCGTTGGAAGACGAGTACTTGCCTTTCTCCGTAGACCCCGAGATACATGACCAAACTGTCTACTTCCCTTTGTTTTTGTTGTTATTATGATTGTGCTGGAAGCAACGCGCGTGGAGGAATGATCGCTCGAATGCGGCGAAGATTTTTGCTGATTTGATTATCTCATCCCAGGATTCTGTATGACGTCTTTGCCTGTGAGGCATTTCATGAGTTCCTCACTGCGGATGCCTTGGATGAACCGACGCAAGTAAGTTCTTCTCCACAATCTATTTATAACGCTTTTTTATGGTAGCGCACGATATAGTCTTCTATGGATTCATTATTGTTGCGTTGACACAGTAAGATGTGAACCTTATCTTTCTTGTGTTTCAGCAAATGGGAGAAGTGGTTAGAGTTTTGCGATCAAATTGTCAAAATCCGTAATACTACCTGTAGGAAGGTTATCAAACCATAATCTGGCGGCCCTACTTAGTGTCTGAGCGAACAAGTGACACCAGACTTGGACCGGCCAAAGTACTGCACTTCCTGCACACTCAAAGTCGTGCAGGTGGTCATCTGGGTTGCGCAAACCATCATACTTTCCAATGTCAATTGGGAGTTTGGCCTACTTCAGGATAGGCGCCATTGCGATGCGAGTACAAAATTTGGACTTCTTCGCAAACGCCTTTGGCTTGTATGGTTTGACCGGATCTTGCGTTTCATGCGTTGCTGTTATGGAACGAGAGTTATGCTGGTAACTCTGGTGTTCGTAGTCTCCATCGCTGGAGGACTCGTACCCTTCTGATGCGTCGGATGATTTGACGTAGTCCCAAACGTGTGTGTTTCCACCACGTTCCCCGCTACGACTGTCGTGTCGACCATCATATGACTTTTTTCCTTTTCTTTTCTCATGTGTGGGGGACCCACAAGCTCAATGTTATCTTTGCTTGTTGGCGAAAAGGCCACTCATTTGGGTCAACCGGCAACTTGTCGTCGTCGTTTCGACATCATGTAGCTCAAAAATCGGCTTTTGAGCTTTTTGGGTTGTTTGTTTGGTGATTGTTTTTGGAGGTCGAGTGTCTCCGCTGACTTGGACTTGTGGGTCCTTGTTGGAATCGGCCATGAGGTCGGCTAAAAGATGAAAAGAAAGTATTCTAGGTCCCACGGATGGCGCCAATGAAGAAACAACGAGTTATAATTACCTCGAAGGAGATGATTATGGTGTTTAACTCATGGTCGCTGCAGGTTATAATTCTTTGCACACACTAGTAGCTTGAGCCGAACTTATGAGAAAAGAACAAGAGGGTTGTACGAAGTCACGCGGCTGCAAATAGTCACAATGACCCCAACGTACAAACACCAAAACGGTGTTTGCTTGTCAAGTGCAACATAGCATGGCTATACAAGGAGGGGTGGCCTCCTTTATATAGAACATTCAAGGGGCCAAACATCACTAACCCTTAACCACGACAATAGGCTTGGGCACGGGTTAAGAGCTTGCCTCCCTTTGACCGAATAAGAGGGTTGTATGGCACATGCACTTTCTTCTAAGATTTTTAAATGTTAATAACTTTTATATGCGACATTTAAAAAATTTACACCAAATTAATGAGCATATTATTATCTTTCTAATTAGTACCAAGGTGTTACACAAAAACGGGAAAAAAAATCCGACGTTTTTAATTTGGTTTTTGTTTATTTTAGGTTATAAAAGGCTTTTCATTAAAACAAAATACGAAAATTACATCACAATAGAAGGTAGACGGGCAAGAAGCTGCGCCGCCACCCCTTTCTGAATTGCGAACCCTAGTCTACTAAAGACAAATCCTTGCCCCCCTGGAGATGAACTATTGCTGTGGACGGCCCGTTGGACCCTGGTCAAGAAACGAATAACTTCTGGCGCTAGGGAGCCAAAGGTATCAAAGGCCAAAGGGATAAAGACATATTGGTTCTCTGCACAAGCTTTAGCATGCTTATCTACTTTCTTCGATTCCGCCTTTCTTGATGTTTGCCTAGCTACAAACCCAGTTTCCCTTAACCCAAAGGAGATACCCCTGTGAGGTCCACGCAAGCATGTTTCCCCCTCTCCCAACCAAAGACAAGCAGATCTGCTGGTCGCAGGGTGGATCTCCCTTCCGCAGGGTCTGTGAGAAAATTTACAGGGGCCTCCTTTTTGCAGAAATCCCAGCTCTTCTCAGGATGTCCCACAAAACGTCCCTCACCCAGTCATGCCGTTATTTGAATCCAGGGAGCTCTTTGCAATGAATTGTGTGCTCCCGTATTTATCCATGCAAGCTTTACAGCAGATGGGGCATGTTTCATCTTCCGGATACATAGGGATCATCAACCGGTACAATGTGTTCAGGTAATTCATTAATCATGTATACGAAAGTTATTAATCATGTTAAGATAGTAGATATATTTTTAAACCTACTATTACATAAATAACATAATAACTACGTATATATTAACCTATTTAGTCAGTTTGGTGATTGGATATATATGAATGGACTTGACTTTTCAAAATGTGGTGATTGAAGAAAAGACACATCAAGTTAGTCTTAGCATTATATAATTGAGTGAAATCAGTCGGGCGGACATAAGAGAATGGTGCGATTTTAATTTATCTTGTATATCTTGGTGTAAAGGTGACTGAACTTCTGTTAATCAGTAATTCAGTATTCATGAATGAAATTTTGTTAGCCTTTTGAAAAAAGTATTATATAACGGGTGCTTATTAAAATATTAATAATATGAAAAGTTTTTTCTAATTTCATAATTGATAAAATCACTGAGAGTGTATACGTGGTAGACTGATGAGCACATCAATTTGTGCCTCCGTAAAGGGTTCTTGTTGCCTATTTGTCCCGCAAATAAATATCCTCCACCATTTCTATATTGGACACAAGAAAATATCACCCTTCGACAAAGACAACGTCATTATCTGTCAATAGTATTTATTGTAACCAATTCTTATAGTAATTTATTCATTAATAGTTGTATATTTAGACCGCAAACAAACAAAACTTTCAGCAAATAGTTCATGAACCAAAGTTTGTTTGTGTTCATTCGTTTATTAATGAACGAACTCGAACAAAAAGTTCCGTTCGTTTAGTTAAATAACGAACATGAACATAGGTTGCATTCATTCGTTTATGTTCGTGAACGTTCAGTAACACATTCGTTTACGTTCGTTCGGTAACTTAAGTTTATTTTGGGTGGATTAATGAAGACTTCAAGTTCAAATACTAAGTATGTTTGGATAATTAGGCTATATATGAATTCGATCATATATGAAAGTTAATATATGTCTATTTGTGTTTGTTTCCGTTAACGAACACTTATTTGTGTTCATTTGCGTCCATGAATAATTGGTTGTGTTCATGAATGTCCGTTTGTCTTCATGTGCGTTCATGAACAAAATTAACAAATGAACACAAACACGCAATGGCGTATCAGGACGGATTTCCAGCTGTGGGCTACTTTCTTAGATTTTCACTAATTTTTAAAAAAAATTCACTAAATTTTTCAATTTTTTCCAAACCAATGGGGTTTTAGGAACCCCCTAAAAGCCCCTAGATCCGCCCCTGCATACACGAACGTTTTCTTAACAAACGAAAATGAACAAAAAGTCTCGTTCGGTAAGTGTTCTTGTATAGTTCATGAACACATATGTTTCCTTAACAAACGTACACGAACATGGCCTTATTCATGTTTTTCAGTTCGTTTACAGCCCTGTGTATATACTCTTATAAATTTATAATTTTATAATTTTTTTCGTGAATTAACCAACATGTATGAACTCACAATAATTGGCTGCTTTTGAATTTGTACAAAAGCTAAAGTCTTCTAAATTCTTCATAAATGCATGCATCTGGATTGTTTAGTTGAAGTTTGAATTTAATGTCAGATGATGTTTGATTCGTGTAAGAAACTTTTTCAAATGCCGTGTCTTTGAATCAAATGTCAATTTGTTTTTGTCGAACTTAATATTTTATTTTATCAAGATTTTAAGAACGCTTTTTTTCCTTTTTATTTCTAAATTTAATTTATTCTATACACACATATACTATATTATTATAATGCATGTATAATGAAGATAAAAGAACAATCTTATACAAACTTAAAAATTTAAGAAACTGTAAGTGTTAAAACACAATAATAATGTACATCTTTTAAAGCAATCAAAGTTTAAACCCCCAAATCTATGATGGGGTGTGGAATAAAGCCTATTGGGGCTTTAAAACCCCTCATAGACACCACGTCTACATGCGTAGGATGTATGGCAATAATGGCGCCCACCTAATTAAGTTGCATGGGGTTTAAGCGCCCCCTTAAAAAATTAAATGGTTGGTTCACGATGATCCTTACTCTCTCCCCCTCTAACGCCCGCCATTTGGCTGCCGAGCTGATTAATATTTCCCCGCTTTAATGAGGCAAAGTTGGTGCTGGGGGTGCCACTGCGCCACCCAGCTTAGGTGGCTGGCCTTTATGATATGGTAAGTTGTTAAGTCTGGCCAAACTATGTCCAAGAAGACAACTAGGTTTTTAGCCGGCTCATTCTTTTTATGTTGTGTTCTCATCGCGCAGGCATCTCTGCGTGCACACTCACACGCACATGCACAAACACACTTAGGAGAATGCATATTTTTGTGTGAGCAACGTTTGAGATAGTATATCAAATTTTACGGTCTAAAAGCTTTAGAACTATCCCCAATTAGCGCTCGTGAATTGCCCCGCACGTGGAGGGTTGCTGTGGAGTCCTAAGATGAGTAGAAAAGCACTCATGCAGAAGGGCGAGTGAGATCCTGGTAACGTGGCCTAGTGGTAAAAGGGTCGGTTTTCTCTTTGGGGGAGCCGGGTTCGATTCCCACGGGAGGCATGTGATGGATACCCCCACCCTTGTGGTGGGGTAGGTGGTTGGGAAGTGATGGAGAGACCCTTGACCCTTATAGTCATGGGTTCGACTCCTGATCCCTCCAGGTTTTAACGGTTCACTACCGTCGTGCCTTCGGGCGGGTTTGTGAGCCGGTTTTCCTGGAACAGGAGACGGGTGGGCCGAAGGGTTCTGTCCGTACGGACTAGAGGCCGTCTGGGATCCCTTTCGGCCGTTGGGGGCCGCGTACAGAGTACCTGGCAGTACTTTAGTTGACCGTTAAAAAAAAGGGCGAGTGAGAGCTTTTAAGTGTGGAGGCAGAGGAGTATTTTTTTATATTTTTTTTTATTCAAGTTTGATTTCTAATGACTCGTACATCATATTTATCTTTTTAGTTTTAAATCATTTTAAATGTAGTAACTCATACAAAATAACAAAAATAATTGATGTTTTAATATCCAAAAAGATTAATTTATATAACTTACTAATTTTATTAGTTTTATACAAAAATCTTTCCTTTTATACATTATGACAGAAAAAAATATTTACTATAATAAGTTAACTTTCTTTACAAATAAATGGATTTTTTTTTAACCGATAATCAAATTTCTCATTAAAACAAAATACGAAAGCTACATCATAATAGAAGGTAGACGGGCAACAAGCTGCGCCGCCGCCCTTTCTGAATTGCAAACCCTAGTCTACTAAAGACAAATCCTTGCCCCCTGGGGATAAAACATTGCTGTGGACGACCCGTTGGACCCTGGTCAAGAAACGAATAGCTTCTGGCGCCAGAGAGCCAAAGGTGTCGAAGGCCAGAGGGATAAAGACATGTTGGTTATCTGCACAAGCTTTAGCGTGTTTATCTACTTTCTTTGATTCCGCCTTTCTTGATGCTTGCCCAGCTACGAACCCTGTTTCCCTTAACCCGACCAGCGGAGATACCCCGGTGAGGTCCACACATGCATGTTTCCCCCTCTCCCAACCAAAGACAAGCAGATCTGCGGGTCGCAGGGTGGATCTCCCTTCCGTGGGGTCTGTGAGGAAGTTTACAGGGGCCTCCTTTTTGGCAGAGATCCCAGCTTTTCTCAGGATATCCCACAAAACGTCCCTCACCCAGTCATGCCGATATTTGAAACCAGGGAGCTCCTTGCAATGAATTGCATGCTCCCCGTATTTATCCATGCTAGTTTTACGGCAGATGGGGCATGTTTCATCTTCCGGGTACATAGGGATCATCAATCGGTACTTGAGTATAGCCCTGTACTCTACTGAAAACATGCATTGACCCAAACCCTCAATCGGGATAACGGTCAAAAAAATCCTGAGCATGAGGGCCCTTTAGGCATTCAATCACCGCCTACTGGCGAGAGGACAACTCAAAAACTTCTCCCAGGCTTTGAGCAGTTTTGCTAAAAAGGGATTTAGAAAATAAATATAAAAAGTGGTGACTGTGTGCAATTACTAAGAGACCAGTAAAGCTGTTTGTGGTGTTTGAAAGAAAATCGGTTATCATATGAAATAACGTACCATCGATTTGCAAAAAAAAAAAAAAAAAAAAAACATCTTGGAGAGAATCAGATTGAGACGAGTTCAATATTTGATACGACATTTGTAATTTATAATATTGGTTTATAACCGTTTTAAACATTAGAAACATACATATACAGGTATATAAGCAAAATGAACTATTATAAATACAAGTGTATTATTTTGAATGGGGTGCGGCCCAGCTTGTTTGTTGACCATCTACCCTCTATTTTGATGTAACTTGACAAGTTTTAAGAAATAAAATCCGACATTAGATGACAAAAAATAACAATCAAGCTATGAAAATTTTATTCCGATCCACACTATATGAGGTAATAATTTAGTAGTGGCCGGTAGAAAGGTTGGAGTAAGGGAGTTGATCAGATTTAGTATTCAGGTTTTAGGTTACTTGGTTCAGTTATTCGGGTTTTACATGTTTGAAAGTCTAACCAAAAACCGAACCTAAAAAGAAACGATTTAAACCGGTTTTCGAGTAATGGTGTTGTTAGGGTAAGGGTACTTCTTCATGCCAGTACTGGTGAGATCGGGTCAAATAGGTTCTTCGAGTATGAGAAAAAAAATATACGTGTCTATTATAAAAAAGATTAGAAAGACAAATAAAAAATAAATAAAACAAAGATGTTTTTAGCTCTTAACATTGCGGATGTGTAAGGATGTTGGTATGATTTGTGAAAATATAATGTGTCACTTCAAATATTTTTTATTAAAAAGTTATTTGACTTGAAAGCAATTTCAACCAAAGACTTTTTACACAAGTTATTAGTTATCAACTGATTGACTAATTATGATTTGTTAGGATAATATATTTAACAAATATGTCTCCACATTTGAAGATTGCTACACAAAATTTATCTTTACGTCCGGTTCGCAGTTGAAATCACATGATGATATATGATTCACAATAAGTGGCCAATATCGATTGCATGGAAACCGCTTGTCAGGGTGCATGCATCGATCGGAATCTTTCCTATTGCAACACTGTTGCAGTGTTGACATTTTTAACCAAATTTGCAGTTGACAACAACACGAGAAGGCAGGATGACCAAAGGGTTATGGCCCTTATCTTTTTTACATGGTGCCTGGCTATAGGTGGTCTGTCACTCATTTGTTCTAATTGATAGGTCCTCATAGGAGGGGCCATTAATTTTCCATGTATCTTATCTATAATGCATAAAGTTTAGGGGTAGGCTTTGCTAAAAGGCCATAATTTCAGGAAGCTCATCTTGCATACCCTTATCCATGCTTTCTGTTATATTTGACTGATTTTGAATGCAAAATCTTCCACATTTGTAGGTGATCATGTGCTTTTGTCACATGCATACCTTTTGAACATGGCACCAATTGCATTGATTAAAATTTAGCATGCACTTGCCTATAAGATAAAGCTTTGGGCTTGAAACAATATTTACAAGAAAAACTAATTATTTCTCTCTTTATATATATATACACACATATATATACATATACACACATATATATATATATATATACACCACACAAAGTTAAGAATTTATGGTTTTGCCACTATTTGTCATTTCTTGAATATGATTGATTATATCATCCGATCAGGAACGGTTTATACTATAACTCATATCATCAATACGATAAGTATGAATTGGTTTTCCGTGACTCATTTTAACCCAATTTGTTTTGAAATTTTTTCTTTTAACACAACCAATTTGTGCCACCCGTAAAAAAAAATTCGATATCCGCCACTGCCTCACGAAGGTGCATTTTGTTCCATTTTTTTTGTTTTGATTATTGTTGGAATTTAATGTTTTTGAATGGGAATA
>JAUTDX010002125.1:0-76378 GCA_030844895.1 Ambrosia x helenae
GAAGGTATGCGACCTGAGTGTCCTGATGTAATGTAAACAAAGAAGCATCACACTTGCTCTGTGCAATCCCAAAGTAAGAACATAGTTAGTGAAGCGTTGATACCACGCTCTGGGTGCCTGTTTTAACCCGTAGAGAGACTTTTTGAGACGACAAACATGATCCGAGTAGTCTTTATTGCGAAAACCCATGGCTGATACATATAAACTGTTTCATTCAAGTGACCATGTAAGAAGGCATTGGTGACGGTCAAGTTGGTGAACCTGCCAAGACTGAGACAGGGCGAGAGAGAGTACAATACGGATGGTAGCAGGTTTAACCACGGGGCTAAAAGTATCTCCACAATCTATACCAACCTTCTGGAGGCGACCATTACAAACAACAGCGCCTTATACCGTTCCAATGACCCATCCGACTTAAAATGTTTGAATAACCACATGCTCCTGATAACATTCATGTCCGGTAACATGAGGTGTTAATTCCCATGTCTCATTTCTAATAAGGGCTTGTATTCATCAGTCATGGCTTTATGCCACACCGGTATGACATCGATATGGGACTTGGGTATGGGAATGATGGTGGATGTGTGAAGGTTAAGGCAGTGTTTGGGTTTAATGATACCATCCATGGCGCGTGTGCGCATAGGATGAGTGGACTGTGGTGGGTGGTGAGCCGTATGGGGCTGAACAGTAGGTGGGGTGTGGGCCGAATGTGGGCTACTGTGTGAGGAGTGTGTAGGTCAGTAGGCCGGTGGAGAGTTAGGCGGATTGTTTGGGCTATGTGGGCTAGGAGCACTAGTAGAGGGTGAAGGATGGTCTGGATGTGGGCCGGGTATAGGGGAAGGGTATTGGGCCGGTGGTTGGTTAGTGGAATTGGGCTGAGGGAAAGCTGGTGTGGATTCTGGGAAAGTGTCGGGTGGGACTTTTGAGATAGGCTGGACGTGAGTCCACAAGGAGGGTGGAAGGTGGATAAAAATACATAGGACGGGGGCGGGTAAATTGTGTTGGCAAAAGGAAAGGTGGTCTTCGTCAAAAGCCACATTGCGAGAGATGATGATGGTTTTTGTTTTTTTAGGTTAAAAAAAAATACTAAGTGTATTGACTCAAATTCATTTAGGAAACAAAAAAACTATACATCTATCATGCATACATCGTCATATGCCATAATGTTGTCATTGGGAACTATGCCACAGGTTGCCATTAGAGTGTGGGGTGGGGTAGGTGTTTCAACCCCCATCCCCTTACACCACCCCCTAGTGGCGTGAAAAGGGAGTGAGCCCATTGGCGGCGGCGTGGACATTTCTTCTTCAACGTGATTGGCTAGTTTTTTTAATTATACACACAAATAATTAAATATTCCCTTCACTCCCTTTCAGTCCCCACATGGCCACACGGCGCATCACGCACGCCCCCTCTCCCATAGTCATAGGAGTGACGCTTTGTCCACCATGTATTGATATAGGTTATCAAACCTATAGATAACCATTTGTAACTGTTATTATTGCTGCTTTAACCATCACACTTTGTTCTCGGATGTGTGATATCTTTATATTACAAATTTCTCATATAAATTCGTAAAAAATTACATCAAGATAGCAGGCAGGCAACAAGCTGCGCCGCCACCCCTTTCTGGACGGCAAACCCTAGCCTGCTAAAAACGAACCCCTGCCCCCCCCCCCCCCCCCCCCCCCCGGAGTCGTGACACTGCTATGAATAACTCGTTGGACTCTGGTCAGGAAACGGATGGCTTCCGGTGCCAAAGGTATCAAATGCCAGGGATATGAAAACGTGTTGGTTCTCCTCACAGGCTTTAGCATGCTTCTCAACTTTCTTCGCCTCCGCTTTCCGCACCGCTTGCCCTGCTACAAAAACCAGTATCCCTCAAACCAACCAGAAGAGATTACGCCTGTTAAGTCGACACAAGCGTGTTCCCCCCCCCCCCCCCCCCGCCCACCCAAAAACAAGCAGGTCTGCTGGACGTAGGGTGGATCTCCTTCTGTGGGGTCCGAGAGGAAAATTCACAGGAGCCTCTTTCTTGGCTGAGAATCCCAGCCCTTCTTAAAATGTCCCAAAGAACGTCCCGGATCCAGTCATGCATATATTTGAAGCCAGGCAACTCCTTACAGTGAACCGCGTGTTCCCCGTATTCGTCCAAGCATGCCTTACGGCAAATCGGACAGATCTCATCTTCATGGTACATGGGGATCAGCAAACGATATTTAAGAATTGCCCTGTATTCAACCCCAGACATTGTTTGCCCAAATCTTCGATTGGAATAACAATTTAGGAAATCTTGGGCATGGGGGCTTTGCAAGCATTCAATAACAGCCTTTTGGCAGGGGTACAGATCAAAAGATTCACCCAGGCTCTGTGCGATTTTGCCAAAAAGGGCATTCGTCAAAAAGGGCTCTGTGCGATTTTGCCAAAAAGGGCATTCACACTTTTAAACTAAAAAACTCATTGACTCATTACCACAATTACGAAGCTTAAGAGAATTAAATATTTCTAATAGCATCTTTGATGCTCGTATTTTTGGGTACTTTTAGCTTATTCCTGACGTGGTGAAGAGGCGCTTTAGAGCAAAAAGCGCCGAGAGGGGGTTTGAAAGTCCGAGGAAAGGACATTTTAAAAAGCATGTTTGGTTATGAGAAGTAATAGATAATATACATTTATATAGATTAATTGTAATTGAGAAATTAGTGGAAAGGTTGTTACACCTTTCATATTAGAGATAATGTATTCCTGTATATATACTATTGTATGTTTAATGAAAATATCTCAAGGATCAAGTTATTTCATGGTATCAGGCTAGGTCTTCTTCCTAATACCTACGCCGCCGCCCCTTGATCCTCAACTAATCGGCTGCCCACTGCAGTCGATCCTTTCTTCTTCTTCGTCTGTCCTTGCTTCTTCATCCACTACCCACCCGCCACTATACTCTATCTCCCTCTGCTGTTTCCTTTAAATTAACCGATTAACCCTCACCACCTCCTTTACTT
The DNA here is from genome assembly GCA_030844895.1 of Ambrosia x helenae. Lineage (NCBI taxonomy): Eukaryota > Viridiplantae > Streptophyta > Magnoliopsida > Asterales > Asteraceae > Ambrosia > Ambrosia x helenae. The sequence goes on from JAUTDX010002125.1 coordinate 2,997, forward strand.
TTCTGTTCCATGGCTGACAAACTTCATCCAGCGGTGATTGTTACCAGCATCACCAATTTTATTCCCATAAAACTAGAGTTCGACACTGCCCACTAGCCGACTTGGTCTGAGTTATTCAAAATCCACTATAAGGCGTACCAAGTTCATGACCATCTCCTTCCCCGACAACCACCCACTGCCACTACACTCGCTGACAAAGACAAATCAACCGCTTCATCCTCCACCACTGATGAGACTTGGGAGAAGCTGGATTCTATTGTTAAACAATGGATTTTCAGCACTATCTCTCAAGATCTCGTACATACCGTCATCGAACCCGGTTAAGACAAAACTGCTCACCAAGTATGGGTCGTTCTTGAAGATCTTTTTGTAGACAACAAGAGTGCCCGTGCTCTTCACCTACGCCATCAGTTCACCACCACCCGTCTTGAATCCTTCCCGAATGCCTCCGCCTATTGCCAACGCCTTAAAACTCTTTCGGACCAACTTGTCAGTGTCGGTCACCCAATTTCTAATGATGATCTTGTTTTCAGCTTATTGCAGGTCTCACCGAGCAATAAGAGAGTTTTAGAACTATCCTTCAAGGCCAGGAACCCTTAATACCATTCTACAAAGCCAGCTCAAAATTATGCATGCTCGAATCTCAAAGGGCCGAGAATGCTCTTCAAGCTTCCAAAGCAGCCGGAACCGCTCTCCAAACTTCTACCCGTTCCGCCCCATCTCCGCCAACTATGGATCAGTCTTTTGATCGGTCCAAGACACGCGGGAAAACTCGGGGTTGTGGACGTGGAAAATCAAACTGGGGCCGCGGCAAATATCCTCTCCCTTCAACTACTGGGCGGCGCCATATCAGAATTGGGGCTGGCCTACTCCTCCCTTTGGGCCGTTGCAAACTCAAGCCCAACAGCTACCCTTCTTTGCTCCACAATGGGCCGCACCCCCTGCCCTTATCTGACTTCCTCCAGCAGGCCCATCAACAACAGTAACGACCCAGGGATCCTCGGTTCTAAGCCCAACAATCAGGCCCATCATGCTGCTTACACACCGATCGATATTGATCAGGCTCTTCATGCCATGTCACTGAATCGGCAACAGGGACACTGGCACGACAGGTAACATGTCCAACATCTTTGCTAATTTCGATTCCTTTTCTAATAATAGCTTGGGTCAACTAATAGTTGTCGGTGATGGTTTAACCATACCGGTTCATGGACATGGCAATCAAACCCCACCACCGCCCTACCCGCCCCTTGTCCTTAAAAACGTACTTTATGCACCAAAATTACTTAAAAACCTAATCTCAGTTCGTCGGTTCACTACCGACAACTCTGTATCTGTTGAATTTGACCCATTTGGTTTTCTTGTGAAGGACTACAAGAGCCGGATCCCTATCCTCCGGTGCAACAACAGCGGTGATCTATATCCACCCATGCTTGGGCCCGGAACCACCACCTTCCCTGCCACCTTTGCTGCTATCACATCATATCTTTGGCATCAACGTCTAGGTCACCCTGGGCGTGCCCCTCTGCAATTTTTAAAGACCTCTAGTTTTGTTCAATTTTCAAATTACAATAATAATGTTTGTCAATCTTGTGTAATTGGCAAGAGTATTAGACTTCCATTTGCTACTTCTACTACTTGCACTTATTTTCCATTTGATTTAATTCATAGTGATTTATGGACTTCACCCATTTCAAGCTCTAATGGTCATAGATATTACGTTTTATTTGTTGATGATGTAACCAATTTTCTATGGACCTATCCCTTATCAAATAAATCACAAGTTTACACCACATTTTGTAACTTTCAAAAACAAACCACAACCAATTTGAACGTCCCATTAAAACCTTCTAATGTGATAACGGCACCGAATACATTAACTCTTCTTTTCACAACTTCTTCTCCACACATGGTATTCTATTTACATGTTCGTGTCCACACACATCGTCTCAAAATGAAAAGCGGAACGTATGATTCGTACAATCAATAATATGATCCGTACCATCCTCACCCATGCTTCTCTACCCAACACATTTTGGCACCATGCCCTCGAAACCGTCACTTACCTACTCAACATATTACCCGTCAAACACCTATAAAACAAAACACCCAACGAACTCCTCTACCACCGAACACCCACCTATGACCACCTCCGTGTATTCAGTTGCCTCTGTTATCCATTAACTCCCTCCACTACCATTCACAAACTTGACCCACGATCTACGCCTTGCGTATTATTGGGTTACCCCACCACCCACCGCGGTTACAAATGTTTCATAGTTTTTTTTTATAAATGAATTTGCAAATTCAATTAGTTTGAAATATCATTATTTAGTGTTCTACCGGTGTAGTGAGCCGCCATTACAAATGACGATTTGACAATGAAAAATAATTTTTTTAAGGGTGATGAATATGTGTGGACCGAGTTTGAAATTGTGATGGTGGAAGTTGATGACAAATGTCCAAACTTATATTATCAGCCAAAAAAACTCGTGGCTTTGGTCAAAAGCTGCATGTGTCCACTACTAGAAAAACTGAGCAATTGCGACGCATTTCCCGTCGCAAAACGGTTGCAATTGCCCATTTGCAACCATTTTACGACTGGAAATGTAGTCGGAAAAACACTCGACGCAAATGCCCTATTGCGACTAAGTTGCGACCGCTTCTACTTTTTGCGACTCGGATTTCGCGACCGTTAGAATGATCGCAAATATTGCGACCGCTCCACTTTGTTTTGAGACGATCGTGTTGCGACGTTTTTGCGACCGCATAAATTGCGACTGTTTTGTGACTGCCTGCATTTTACAAAATTGCGACCGTCTTTGCGGTCGCAAAATGTATTTTGTATTATTTTTTAGCCATATGCTATTTTGACCTGCTTAATGTCATATTTTTTAAATTTAAGCATTTATCAAATTTTCACAATTATATAAAACATTCAACTTAAAATATCCAATACCCGAGTTATCATAACAAGATACATATTCAAAATAAAGTATTTATATCCTAAGTCTATAATTAGATTCCTTAAAACCTAACTTTTAAAAGTTTTTCAATGTTTGCCATTCTTTCGTTCATAGCCTCTTTCTCCGCCTTATCTTTCTCTTTTTCCATCACCAACTCCGCAATAATTCCGTTCAGCCTTTCTTTCTCTTCTTCTTTTTCTTTCACTATATCTTGGATGATCGCGTTCAACTTTTCAATCTAATAAACCAATGCAAAGTGTTAAGATCAAATTTACTAAATTCATATTGAAATAAAATTTGAATTTGATTACTAATTACTAAACATCATGGAGGGTTTTCTGTGCTGTTCATGGTGATATATAAATAAAACTAGTTATTTGGCCCCCGCGCTTCGCTGCGGAACCGCAAGTTTCATAGACTACTTGAAAAGTCATACTTGCAGAATCGAAAGTCTGATAGAAATAAAAAATCAAGCAGCCATTTAGTAATGTTAGTTTAAAATGAGCAAGAACAGAGTGTACCGTTTCATGATTCATCATATCCTCAAAAATTTATGGTAGTCAGTCATAGCCAAGCCTATTAAGTCCAGTAAATGATGAACTTTTTGTCTCTTGAGGCACTTTAGACTGTAAAGCAAAAAGGGTTATAGATTACATATTTATATTTATTTGTTTAAGCATACAATCTCAAATTCATGCTTCGAGAAACATATTCCATATCTATGTAGACTAACAACAATATTGTTGAAAACTTAAAATGCTAAAAATTAACAATATTGCATAAAAAATCCTTAAAAAGAACTTTTGGGAAAAATCTGCACATAACTATTATAAAATAAAAACAACATTAATTTGGGCATCAAATGCCCAAATAAAGCTTCTGACGCCAATTGCTTTGGAAACCCCAATACCAAACAAAACATAAAACAAAGCAAAGTAATACGAAAGAATCCAGGAAGAAGATTACTTAGAAGTGGGTTCTGATTACCATAGTTCTTTACTGCAAGAAAGAGCTCTTCTGTGAAGCCAAGAGCAGGTGTAAACGGCATATGAACAGTCCCCCAGAGTAGGACAAAACCAGCCCATTGCTGTTTTGTTGAATCATCGACTGATTGGTCACCGCAACAGAACACCAATCCTGGCTTTGAGCTTTTTAGAGAGTGAAAGGGAAAGGTGATGTTGGTGGTTTTGTTGTTCCCATAGAAAACAATTACCTTCTGAGCCATGAGGTAAGGTCGTTGAGTACATGAACTACATAGAAATTAAAAACACAATTTATCCAAAAAAAACTTGCTAACAGAGAATAATATCATTTCAATAAAAGCCAAAGGTTTGTTAATACAAAAATATAAACACCCTTTGGGAGTTTGGGGAATTTGAACCAAATCAGCATGTCTCGTTAAAAAACTAATTTTTGAACTCGCCTATTTGGCATGTTAGAGATTAATATACCCCGAACCAACCCTTTCATAAGTAACTGTTTCAAAATTGTCATTCTAGTAATGGCGTCTTTAATCAAGCACCTGGGAGATATACCTTGTGCAAGTCATCTTTACTATCAGCTGGATAAAATTTGCAATCTTCAGGAAATTCGGAAGAAAGGCTAGAAATGCATGTTTTCTATAATTCATTTCTTCTTTTTAAATCAGAAGGTAAATCCTGATAAACAAAACATCTGCTGTCAATATAAACATGATACTTTTCATGTACATATTAATCAGTAGAGGTTTTGTTAAGTGCTTACTGAAGGAAAACGGCAGAACTTGGTAAACCAAGAGATCTAAAAACAGAGAGACACTGAAAGCCAAATTCATCAACGTAATAGTTGGAACTACCTCGATCACTTGAACACTTAGCAGAAGACACGAAAATAATCAGATCTGCGATCTATGATAAAAGTATGTGGGCTTCAGTTTTAAATCAACCATAAAATACAATATTATATGTGTATGTTTCAAAAGTCCTAACCATAAATCTTTACTATAAGTCTATAACCATAAATCTTGGTTCTAAAAAGCGTGAAACAAGAGCTTCACATACGCGAAGCGTTGCTCAATGTACATATGAGCAAGCTTTACATACAACCAAAGGTTGCTTCTCTCGCATCTAATTTAAATATCAGTCTACTAATCAAGTAAACCCTTCATAATCTTTCATTCTGGCCATTTATATACCAGCCATAAGCCTCCTCTAGATCCTATATTTGATCAATTTAACCTACGTGTACATGAAGCTCCACCTCAAGGCCCTGAGGCGCTTTTTAAAACCAAGCCATAGATACATACAATAAGAAATTATATATAACAATTAACCCCACAATGGTACCTCATCAAGCGGGCAAATTGTAAGTTCACAATCTCGGCATGGGCCCGCATAACTGGAACCCGTATACATGTAGCAGTCACTTTGACATCCTTGTCATTCTGAGTGTATACAAACAGATGTAAACATTTAACCTTTTTAAACATTAAAAAAGAAAAACCACTTACTTACCCAGATTTTTCTTGTCTTTTTTACTAGTTTCATTTCTTCCTCATTATATCCATTTGGAAGAACTGGTGCATTATGTGAGAAAAGATTAAAAGCATACTGCATTTCAATTACAAAATGAAGTTAATGACCACTTTAAGTGTTTAACTCAAGATAAAATTGACCAAACGTGGACACACGATCAGATGGAAAAGTACAATCATGCCCGATCTAGCAAAAAATGATCTACTTATCCTTGCATCGTCATTTGATCGGCCCTCAAAGTCGATAATTAAAATTTAAAAGTTTTATCACTTAATTCGTTGGCAAATTAAGAATATGTATAAAGAACAAAACCGGTTGTTTGAAGATATTACAAGTTGGTCTTTTCCCTTCAAGAACCTACAATTAAACAAAAAGAAATCAGAATCAAGATTCTTGTTACAAACCAAATATTGAGAAATTAATATTTATAGTCATTATTCAAAAGTCAAAACCTCACGAGTCTGCAGCTCAAGCTCTTCCATGGCTGCAGCACCAGCACCACTAGCAGCCTGGTATGTGCTAACCACCATATGCAACACCTGCAACATACAAAACACTAACATAACCACCATACGCAAATATACGCAATACCGCAATTTAGGGCTCTTAACAAACCAAACAAACCGTCTTCGTTCTTTTATCTTTAACCAAACAAACAATCAAACACGAACAACATCAATTTTACAAACGAGGTTTTGTTGTATGTGTTTGTTTATGTGTGTTTGTTAATAGTTTAAACAAAGGATTCACGTTTACTGAACATATACAACCAAGCTAACAACTAAAAGTAAATGTGAACAACAATCTACTGCACCTAAACAATCAAACACAAAAACTTAAACTAATGGGATTTTATTGTTCCTGTTCGTGTAACAAACAAACAAAACATAGATGGAACGAACATAGCATAGCTAACACCAATTAAAGTAGAACGCCTAAAAGATTAATATCACTTTAACCCTAGACTAAAGATTAATATTTAGTAGACTGATATGTAAATTAGAGTGAGAAGCAACCTTTGGTTGTATGTAAACCTTATAGAAGTTGTGCGACTTGACGCCGATTGAAGCCTAAACTGGGAGAATAATCCGAAAAAAAACCTGAATCAGTGAGACTCGACGCCGGTTGAAGCTAAGCTCAAAGAATAATAAAAAACCTGAATCAGTGATACTTGACGCTGGTTGAAGCCTAAACTCAAAGAATATAAAAAAAAGCTGAATCAGTGAGACTCGACAACACCGATTGAAACCTAAACTGAGAGAATCATCCGAAAAGAACCTAAATCAGTGAGACACGACGTCGATTGAAGCCTAAACAGAGAGAATAATCCAAAAAAGAGCTAAAAATTACAAGAATCAATGAATTACCTTCACGACATCGATAACAACTCTTGATAATGTGGAGCTAGGGTTTTGTTATCGATATTCCTTATCAGCTGTTATGATCAATCAATAATATTAATCATCATCACAAACGAAGTCAATAAGGTTGATGTTTTATCGATGTACCAAATAGGTTGATGTTTTAACTCAAAACCTACATCTTAATAATCCAGCTTCGACCAGAGTAACAGAGCTTCAATGGTGAATTCACACAATAAAAAAAACAATAAGCATCTCAATCGAATTAGGTTTACCTTCACAAGCCTCAACCAGATTAACAGAGCTTCAATAGTGATGTACAGAGCTTCGATAGTGATGTACAAAGCTTCAATGGTGATGTACAGAACTTCGATGGTGATGGACAAAGCTTCAATGGTGATGTAGAGAGCTTCTATGGTGTTCAACCGACAATAATGGTGGTCATTAGGGCTTTCTTCAAACGAAAACAATTGCGTTGGTTAGGCGATGTACAGAGCTTCGATGTACAGATAAAAATATTTGATGTTTACAGTAGTATTTAATGGTGATGTACAGATCAAATGGTGATGGTGCGTGAGCCCTAACAGAATCACAAGCTGTTAAAGGGTGATAATGGGGTAAATGGGATATTATTATATAATACGGGGTAAATAGCGTAAGCTGTAAAGGAGCCTATGTGAGCCCAATTTTTTGTTTATTACCGCGACTGCCAAGACGGTCGCATAATAAGCAGTCAGAAAGCGGTCGCAATTCCCACAATGTTGACCATATTTTAAGATTTTACGACGGTTTTGTGACTGAAAGTAATCGGTCGCAACATTTGTAACTATTTTGCAACCATTTTACTGTCAATTGCAAATATTGCTACTAATAAGAGATCGGTCGGAAAACGATTGCTAATTTTGCGACCGTTTTTAACAGTCGCAAATTCTGGTTGCAATTGCTCATTTTTCTAGTAGTGGTCAGCCTTTGCCATTAGTAACAGCGATTGGCAGAAAAGTTGTAAGCTTTTTATTTTCATTTGAAGTGACAATTCGTCGGAAAGTTGTAAGTTTTTTTTCCATTTGAAATGGCGGTGCCACTACTTTTGTAAATTTTGGGAGAGGAGCACTAGTTGTTGAAAAAACTTAAGGAGATGACACTACTTAAGAAAAAAAACTCTTATCGTTCACGCTTAGAGAAAAACAAAAATGTACATATACAAGTTGTCTATCATCTATAAAATTACGGATTACCAAGGGTAAATTAAAAGATGCTTTTTTAGAAGAGAAGTGAGAAGTGATTTTAGTGTTGCATTGCTTATTTTTGAAATCTGTGAAAGAAAAAGAGAGATACTGACTTTCATTAGGGTTTCTTGGTCTTTTTACTATCTTTATTGACATTTTATTCCTTAGGAGTCACTTTATTGACAAATTAAAGCATACTTTTTAGAATAATATTTATCAAAAACAGGATGTAAAATAGCATAAAGATGTGCTTTAGTAGAAGGTGGCAGAGTTTCTTTCTGTTATGTCCTATAATATGCAAATTTTGTATGGAATCATCGATCTTGTTCTTGTGTTGTGTTGTGTGATTCCTTGATTTGTGGGCATTTGGTTTTTATCGTTTGCTGTTTCCTAGATATGCGGTTTCTCCTTTTGTTCTCCTTTTTCATTGATAAATAAAGCTTGCTAGTTTCCATAGTGCTCAACTTTGATCATAAAAATATAAAATAACCATTTTCTTTTAATAATGACGAGTCTTGTTTTCCTTGAGTCAGAGAAAGTGATGTATTGCACAAAAGACTAAACAAAAACAATTTCATGGAAGGTCTTGGATTGTTGATCCAATTCAACCAAAGATTTGAAAAAATCATGGCTCTTAAATGAAAGCAACATGGATATCATAAATCATTTGTACCCATGAACACCAGTGAGTTCTAAGGTAGTTGCATCACTTTCCACAGGTACATTAACACACTGTTACTTGGACTAGAGACTAGAGAGAGGCAAACATGGCCGAAAGTGGCATAACTAAAAGAGCATAATCCGAGCTACATTCAGAGTTACAGAGTTACAGTATTCAGAGGTAGTGACAATGGGGGACCCATAACTTTTTTTCATGGAGATCGGCTCTCTAATGGTAAATTCAAAATTTTTCTGATACAAGTCGTATTGGTCGGATAATAAAAAGATATATAAACGACAATTAATTTCTTTAACATAATATAAAAACATCCATCGTAATTAAAAATGTACAACGGCTCGTTTAAACTCGCATCAATTCGAGTTTTTGGGAGTCAGTATCGAGTAGCTCAAGAGCAGCGCAACTCTTTTATACCCTAGCAGTAGGCAGTCATGTAACGACAATTCTTATGAAGTGGGAAGTTAGACGCTTGGGGGTAGTATGGTTTTGCCTTCTTATTGTCCTTTCGTTCGTTAGACTTCAATTGTTCCTTAAGCTATATGGTGTGGTTACACCCTCCCCCAAATGCCACTTCAGCGTCACCTCATTTCCCACAGTTTCTCCCTCAAAGTTTGGAAATGGTTCCCCCAATTCCCCCATTCCCCCTTCCTTTTTTTTATTATTTTTCCTTTTTATTTAATTAAATACTTTATATTTCATAAATGTTTTTTAAAAAAACCGTACAAAAAAGTGAAAAAAAAATTAAACTTCGTTAAATTAAAAAAAATACCAACTACAATATATAGAAACTTAAAAAAACCCACGAAAAATACATAAAAAAACTAAAGAATACGTCTTCCAAGCCATTTATTCGCGATCTTGTTTTTGATCGCCGTCATTACCGCTTGTTCTTGGTCGGGAAGGCCCTCAAGACTTTTCTCCATCATGGCAAACTCCCCCTTTTCATGTTGCGCAAGATCATACGCGAGGCGTGCCCTATCCAATGCAAGCCTCTCATTTTCTAGAGTCGCGGCTTGTTCCTTCTCCTTCTTTCTTTCATTTCACCTTTCCTTTTGCTCCGCCTTAAACTCGTTAATGTTTTGAAACAAGGCATCTTTTTTGTCTACCACTTTTTCTTTCGAAGCGAAGGGCTTTCCTTTTGAGCTCGAGGCAGCTTTTTTAGCGTGGTCGCTTTCAATTGGCCGCCCCGATTCGGGATTTGGAGCTTCATCTTCAAACTCCGGGTCATCGTTATATTTATAGTACAATGTGCATCGGACCCCCCCCCCCCCCCCCCCCCCGCACTATAACTTCCCGAGGTGCTCATCTTCGTTCTTTTTGCTTGTGCCACTTCGTTTGGCACCACTTTTCATTTTTCACATTTGCTAAAAATCTCATACGGCATCATGTACGCCCACCCCCCTTTCTTTGAGCTAAACTTCCCAAGCGCCTTTTTCAACACATCCTCTGAATGGAAGGTTCGATAAAGCACGTGTTGCATCAAGTTGAAAAACTGAATGCAAACATGGTTCCAAAAGCTATCTCGTCTTTGATTTGTACGTACATGTGATATATTTTTTTTAAAGACAATACATATATATAATATTTTTTTCTAAAGACAATACATATATATAATATTTTTTTCAAGAGAATGTAATATTAAAAAAAAAAAATCTTACTTCTTATTGGGTCAGTAGACAGGTTCACCCACACTCGTGCTAGGGCCTTGAGGTCGATTTGACTCCAAGGAATGCTATCCGCCTTACTAGTACATCGTTCTTCAACGGCATGTTTTTTCCCATCGGTGTCTTTTTTTTTAGGTTGGTTGGGTTTCGGGTATAACGTCGTCATCGACGCCTAAGGATACAAAATCGTGTTCGGGTTGTGATTGAGGTCTCGCGAGGAACATTGGAATTTGATGTTGTTGTATTTGCATATGAAATTGTTGTTGTTGTTGTTGTTGTTGTTGCATTTGCCAAGCGTTTTGAGGTTGACTAAAACCGCCAAACGCGTATGTGCTAAGGTCTAGCGGTGTAGTGGGGTATGAAAAGTTTGGAGCTTGGGTCGAAGGAGTAGCAGGGGTGTTCGGGAAAAAGGGTGGCGGGTTTGAACGCCTTGGATCCATCAATAATTTATTTGTTTGAAGAATGAAGTAAGTTTTATAAAATATGGTTGTGTGGTTAAAAGGACAGTGTGGTTTAAAGTTGTGACGTGGTTGTTTATTTATATAAAGGTAAAAAGGTTTGAATTTTTTTTAAAGGCCAACGGCCATATTTTAACGTTCAAATTCACATCACCAACATTCACCTTTTCTCAGCCAATGGAGGAGCTCGGTACAAACGGTAAAAAAGCCCGAAGTCATCGATTTTAAAAGGGAGGGGGGGGGGGGGGCGGTGTTCCCGATCGGGGACTTGTCCACATCACCTCATCGAGTGCCTCCCCCGAAATCACAACAAACCGTCTTATAATGATAATATTGTAATTTTCCTGTTTATTAAGTTAATTATTTAATTGGTTAAATGTATATTGTTTAAATGATTATTGGGCTAATGAAGTAATGGGTATTAAAATGGTTATTGGGCTTAGAAGAATTGATGGGACAATGGGTATTGGTCCAATTATTAAGTAATTAGTATTTGAATTTTTTTATATGTGTTAATTAGTCTTTTTAAAATTATATACAATACCTCAGTTTTATTACTTTTTATATAAATGTTTTTTACATTATTTTTCATAAGATGTTTTTTTAGAAATATAAAAGTTAAGCACATTTGACTTGGATTGCTTTGGAGACTTGGGTTTCATGACAAGACAAGACTGCTTTAGAGACTTGGACGCTGCTTAGGGGACTTGGGCTCGTGGTCTGATAGACTATTATTAAATGGGCTCAACATTACTAAAGTCTGATCTTAAGCCCACTCGCCTATTCAAGTCGGTGGCCAAATTGATACTATCTTATAAAGCATTTTATAAGGACCCCTTAATTTTTAAGTAGTACAACAATAAATGCTTAAAGTACAACACATAATGCATGTAGTAAATATTTTTTAAGGGCATTTATGTCTTTTCAAACATAACTTACACATATACCCCTTATTAGTTACAGTTTCCGCCCTTATCTATCTATACCATATTATAACTTTATACATTATTTACATATTTGACCCATCAACTTTACTCAATTTCTGTTTATTTAAATAGTAATTACACTTTTGCACTTTTATTTTAACCAACTACCCCCACAATTTTTAAACGTTTATAATTTTTTCAGACGATATTATTTTTTTAATATTATTACACCGTATAAAAGAGCATTTTATTCTCTTTAATTTGAGTATAGTATTGCTACAGTTTTTTAATTTTTAAAAAATTATATGTTATGGTTAAACAATAACCGAAACGAAAACAAAGGAAAAAAACGAAAACGAACTGAAATAATATAAACTTTAATATAATACATTTCCCAATGGTCTCTTAAAATTCAAGTTTTATAAGTATATTGATTAGAGTACAAAACACAATGCATATATTAACTACTTTTTAAGGCAAACATCTATTTTAAAAAATACTTATACATGTGCCCCTCCATTTTTACTCAACTTTTTTTATTTAAATAGTAATTACACTTTTGCACTATTAATTTAACCAACTACCCCCATGATTTTTAAACGTCCATTACTTTTTCGTGCGTGAATATTTTCTTAATATTATTACACCATATAAACGGTACATTTTATTCTTTTTTATTTGAGTATAGTATTGGTGTAGTTTTTTATATAAAAAAATGATATGGTAGGTTTAAGTAATAACTGAAACGAAAACCCAACCGAATTAGACGAAAAATAATAGTTACATGTTTTCCTTGTTTTAATGAAACTACCCCACTATTTTTAAACAGTCATAAGTTTTTCATACGTTAATAATTTTTTAAAAATTGTTAGACCATTAACCAAACCAATTAACCAATCGGTTAATAAGATTATTTAACCGTTGACTTTGTTTTTAGTTAAGGCTAATAACTGAATTGAACCGAATTATGCATACCCATAAAAGTAGTTGTGTTCTCCGCCGCATCGCGCGGGCATACTACTTGTATATTTAACATGAGAGTCATACAATCTTTAAGAGTGTGGTTCAGATCATTATTTCCTTTCTCAATAACTTTTCCAGAAAACCCTAAAAATATCATGAAGTAGTGATCGTTGTCGAGATTAAGAAGAATACTCATAAAGATCTGGTTTCTTCTCTCTCATTTTTTGTCCAGATTTCCTTTTTGATTACTATGTCTCAGATTAGGGCTTTGAGTTTTAGATCTGGATTATCTGATCATTGTACTCTCAAGTGTGGTCCTAGTCTTTTTTGGAGATCTTGTTATGTAATCATTCGGTTTATGAGTCTGTCGCTATTTTAGGTGTTTAGGGTGTTTCTTTGTATCTCAAGAGTCTTTGTATGTTCATGGTTTTAACTCTTAGGGTTGGGTTTAATAAATCATTGTTTGAAGTTTTTGATATCATATTTTTTACAAGTCTATACATGTAAAGTTTTAGAACCTTAAATTAATTTACTTGGTGATCGTTCAACAGTCCTTGGGGTTGGTGTCAAAATTTCTTAAGGGTCGGCATGGATGAGATTGTATCTATATTACTTTATTAAAGAAACTCGATGGACATTTTTGTAATTTCAAACCAATTTTAAGATGGCATCTCAAGAAGCACAAGTGTAAACCTTTAATTTTTAGCAATTTTCTTTCACTTATGCCCCTGGAGATTCACACAAACCATGAAGATTCACACAAACCACTACATTCTTGAAACCGTAATATATATCTCAATTCATTTATTCCTCATCAATACTCGTCTTCAATGTGAGCCATTATTATCATTAATCATATTCATTAAAACATAGAAGTTGTTCCCTTCTCCATAGACGTTTGCTCCTCCCTAATTAAACAAACTCGATGGATAGATAGGTAATTTTACATAAACTTTAAGATGGCATACCAAGAGCCATAGTGTAATTCCCTAATTTTTTTACCAAAATTTTCCCTTTATACCCTTGTTGTACAACTTTTGAGGCCAATAGTATAAACCACTAATGCAATAGGAAAATTAACCCGACCCATGGACCTTGAAACCATAGCATTTAACTCATTCTCTCATCAATGGCCTTCTTGAATGGTATAATAATTGTGAGTAATATCTCTTTTGATTAAAGCATTCATTGTTTTTGAAACCTTTGAGTTGAAAGAAATTGAATCATCTCTTATATTCATAAGATTATTATTGTTCTTAATGGCGGTAATAAAAGTCTTTATTTAATTTTAGTTTCTCAAGCTTCTGCAATAAATAATTCTTCATTGCTTAAAGATGTCATGGCATGGATTAATAGGCATATAACTTGAATCCATGGTGTTTTCTCATCAATATTTGGGCAAACCAGTTCTTCGAATGACTCGAAGTAGAAGGTGAGCCCTTGTGGACACATGATATATGGCATTTTTAAAATCATTTTACTTATCTATAGTTTTTCATACATTGGTCAACTAATATTATTATATCAGAATAGATATTGTGTATATTTTATTTAACCATCTGTTAATCATCTTTGTGGTTCTATCTAATAAGGTGATAAGGAATGACGTGTGTTGTTGATCTATTGCACTGAATTATCTGGGTATACCGTATATTTGATCATGCATAATAATCATTTTCATTTTATAATTGATGGTATTTTAATTAGCATTATCTCATATTTATGTTTGACTATTGTTTTTCTTTCAGGTGCATGGCAAAAGGCGAATGAATACACTATGGGGACCTTGCTTAGGTGTCATATGAAACCAGAAAGTTCTTTCACATTTTTGAAAAGGAATTTTCATGTTCCTGGTGTTGGAAAGATTATAAAACAAACATGTGAGTTATCATTAATCTAACAACTTATTTTTGTCGATTGTGTTGTTACATGTTTTGCTCAACCGTCAATCTCTTTAGTTGAGAAGAGTGTTCATAATATGTTGCAACTTGCAAGTGGCATCTCAAGTTGGTCCACGACAAGTGGTTTAACAAGTAGTCCTTACTTGGCCTTCTATCTTATATTATTTGGTTGATATGGATTAACTGCGTATTCTGATATGTAATGATATTACTTATATGGAGTATATCACATCCAAAAAATCCAAAAATGTATGAAGGATATGTCCCTATGACATACAATGACTACTTTAAAAGGATTTCCAAGTATGACACTAACATCTTTTTTTTTAGCAATTTTTATTTGGTATTTAAATTTATATTCAAAAGACTTATCTTTTTTTTTCCATGATCTCTCTATCAGATGTCACATATACTAATATGGTCATAGGAAACTGCATTTTGGTATATTCTTATTTTGTTAGAATTCATTTTCGCTTTTTTGATGATTACACAATCATATTGGATTTTTGGTAACTTTTATAGACCGATAGTAGTTTGATTTTCATTTTGATTTCGGAATTTAGATCTAATAATTTGGATTTTGAACCGCAGAGTACGATGTTCCCCACCATAATCAGCTTCATACGCGACGATTAAGGTAATTTGGTTCTTTGGTTACAAGATTAAGGAAATTTTATATTTTTTCTTCACAAAATTACAGCAATGACTTTGTTGTACATGGGTCTGTTTGACATACAGTATATGGTGTTATGCATGTTGCAGGGATACATGATGTATGGGGAATCAACAACAAAATTACAATTCATTCTTAACTTGTTAATGAATTTGCTTGCGTCCAAATTGTTGTGTACATAAAATTTTACACTTCCTTTCAAGAGATTCGAATGTGTTACAATGTATGGCATGTTATGTGTAGCGCGTTATGAGGTCTCACTTAGGTATTAAAATGATTGTTTTTTGTATTCTTCTTAAATCCTTAAATTTTATTAATTCATGACCATAGTCATTAACAATGTATTAGACCATGTGTAATGGAAGGGAGTTTGGGGCATTTTTGGGGCAACCCCCCCCCCCCCCTCCTAAAGGAATTAGGGCGTTTTTTGGGGCAAGGGGAAAATTTTAACGGGGTGGAAAATTTGCGTTGACCAATCAGAAACAAGGTTTTTTGATGGACCAATGATATGCAAGCCCCAATTATTGAATGCTCCATGAAAATTTTCACCTTACCACTAGAACCCCATCCTAATTTGAATCTCTTAATGGTCCAACATGTCACGTGTCGATTAATGCTCCATGAAGCTTGAAAATTTTCACCTCCCACTGAACATGGTCTTATATTGTTGTTTTATAACAATTCTTTTGTTTATATTCACTTGCTCTTCGTGAATTGATATCTTAATTGTATTAACAAATTAATTTCGTAACTAAAATACGTGATACCTAACATACAACATGCGGCAAAAAAATAATAACACACGTGGCAAAGCGCGGACATTCCTACTAGTATATACTAAACAAAAAAAAAAGTTCATGAGGGTCAGTCGACCCCATCTCCAATGAGTAGTGGATAGAATGTTTCGATGAGTCTTATACGAACCCGATTTCCATCTTCGATTTGGATAAATTCGGTTTTCCCCCATTATTACAATATATTAATAACCAAACCACTTTGAACAGTGGTTTCATAGTGGTGTTATTTTTTTTTTATTTTTTTCGTCTTTGTATATGAACGAGTTTACTCTCCCCGCGCGTTGCGGCGGAATATTGATTATGAAGGCAAGATAATTTAAATAAAAAAATAAGATAAATTAGGCTTTATAATATTATATGTTTGCATAACATACAAAAATAATTGAATGAAAAAAGATGACACAAATGTTTTGTTTAATACATATGCTAATGTAAACGACATCATATGCTAATGCAAACGACATGTGCTAATACTATAAAATTTATATATGAAGTGTTGCTACTATTTAGGTATTATTATATACTATTAAAAGACCAATGACTTTGAACAGTATTTTGTATATGTGTTTTATATCTTTATATATTTTGTTATGGATTTAAATCTCAACTTGAAACTTCTGCTGACTGGTTTGTGCATTGACTTGTGATCAGTAATACCATGGTTCGAATCCTACCTCAACTTTTCCTTACCCCCTTTTTTGGGTCTGGACACGTGTTCCCTTTAGAGAACACTCCACTTTTCCTCATGCTAATTTCAATACACGTGTCCCCACATATGTATTACACTCTTTCTTTAGAGAATAAATCATACACCGCAAACCATCCACCTGTTCACCTATCTCCGCCACTCACCACGTTTTGCACCACCATCACATCCTCCAATTCCCCTATCTGCAACCACCACCATCATCCACCGAGGCCTTTCTGAGTTTAAGGAGGACCTTGGACGCGTCGTTAGGGTTATTCAACAAAGTTGCAACTCCATCCATGCCGCCTTTAGCTTTTGCGCCGAAGGAAGGTTCCCAATCCGTTGTATGGAATCTTTACTATTTTAAATCAACTTATTTTATCATCTCTGTTATAATATTGATTTTTTTGTTATTGGGTTTCTTTAATTGCAGGTTGTGATTGACTTTGGTGGTTCAAAACACATACAGATCTGAGCGAACTAGCGAGAGAGAGAAAAGGATCGTAGCTGTTGATGTTTGATGAAGGCGGTGGTGGTGGCAGGAGCTGTTGGTGATGGCCGCGGAGGTGGTGGTACCGCCGTGTTCCAGGTTCTCTATCCGTATCTCCATCTTGTGGGTTGGCCATCAATCATTGTATTTATTAATTTGAACACATCCTTTAACATGACAAAACTTAACATGTTTAACATAAAGTTTATCAAATTGGAGGTTTCTTCTTGCTCTAATTTTCATAAAAAGGTAGTAGGTAAATTAATTAAAAAATTGAAAACCAAAGAGTTAGGTTTAAACAATCCAAATTATTTTAAACAAACTTTATGAATGGTTTGTATTGCCTTCAAAATTCACACTTGTAATTAGTAATTTTTTAATAAGTAAATTATATAAGTATTAAAAAGAAAAACCATTAACTTCAATGTATACAAACTTTCTGGTCCAAACATATCGAGTATAAAGAATACAAATAGATGTATCAACACATGTATAAACTTAAACTAAAAACAAAAGTATCTTTTTAATTCAAAAATGAAATATGAAGCCAGACAAATTGCCCATAGTAAAAATCAAAACCATAGTCTTTATCTTCTCTCTCTAATTATCATTAAGCCCCACGATTCATCAACCATTCCATCCACAATCTCCATCTTCCTTGTTGATGCATCTTCCTTCTCCATCTTCCTTTGTATTCTTCTTAAAAGTTAATTGTTATAAACACCGGGTCATTTCTTCTTGTTGAATTGTGACGGTGGAGCAAGTTGAAGATCGTGCCGAAACCAACACCGAAAACGTCTGTGTTGATGCGTCGATTTGGTTATTAACTGTAAAACTAAAATCATGATGTTAGGAATGGTGTGCCGGAGACGGAAGTTGGTATTGAGTAGTGTTGGTTTTGTAGAGGCGATGGTTGGCCATGAGTTATAGACGGAACGGTGTGTCGGAGACGGAAGCGGTGATTTGACGGTTGACTGTTCGAAGGAGATGCAATGGCTGTTCGAAGGGGTTGCAATGGCTGCATGGTAAGCATTGGTGACGGTTATTTGGTAAGTGGTGGTGATTGACGGTGGCGGTTACGGCAACGGCAAGATAACGGATCCGTTAAGTTGCTATTTGTATTTATGTATAATAAGTATGTTTTGGGCTGAATGAGATTAACATGTTATGGCAGTGGTGTAGTGGTGATATGATTTGTCTTATAATAAGTCTACTCGGGTTCGAAACCCGGCTGTTTTCATTTTTTTTTAATTTCCTGGTTGAGGGTATTTCTGTAAAATTATACATTGCTACGTGTTCAGGTAGGTTATAGAAAAGAAAAGAAGGATCAATAAATGATTGGTCCGGGCTCCTTGCATATCTTTGTGTGATACACTGCCACGTTTTATTGACATTTTAATAATTAGTTCAGTCATTCCTCTCTCTCTCTCTCCTGGTTCTCTCTCTAAAACACACCGCCTCTAGGTTTTTCATCTTGTAATCTCATTTGTTCATGTGTATTGCTATATGAAACCCTTTAACAACAAGCAACTTTGTGCTTTGGCCTTTGATTCTGCGACCTGAAGGTTGTTCGTGGTGGCAGAAATTGGGTGATTCCTTTAACGAAAAAAGGCATATGCAACACGAAAAAGGTATAACTGATTTTTGTGTTCATTCGTATTAACTTTTCCCAAGTTTTGATGTGTTTTCACTTTATTATAGTTGGAAACCCTATTAGACTGGATATATCAACTTCACATCAGACACATCAAAGGTATACAGAGTTTTCATCAGTTTTTAATTTAATTCCTTCTTATTTGGTCTTATGTTTGATCTGTTTCGCCTTGGTTAATTTGTTTGGTATGTTGCTTTTGAAGTGTGATGTTGTCTGTTTGATGGAGGTGTTAACGATTTGGTTCTTTTTTTGGTTAATTGTAATTGTTATCGAAAGTCATAGAGATTCTACAAAATCTTGGACTTGATGCGTTATCGACACAAAATCAAGAAGGGGAAGCTCCTCTTTATGTGGTTTAATTAATATGCTAACTTAAAGAGTAGCTATGCCCTTTAACATGTTCGATCAGACTGTTATATAACAAAAAGTTCCATAATTTTGTAACTAGCCGGGACTGACCATGTTTTGCTATTAGCCTTGGGGCTTGGGTACTAGGTAACTAAGATATGCCGTATCATGTACACTATGATAAACTTAAATATTGGAATTCTATAATTGAGCAATATTTATAATTAATAAGGCCTAGATTAACATTTGTACATGTGGTAATTGAAACTATATGTTTGTTTTGCACACATAGGAGTGAGGCTGTTTTAACCTAAGGACTCCAAGAGAAGACACATCTGGTGGTGACATTCTGCTTCTTTTGTTCTTGTGGATTTCAGCTAGAAAAAAAATGTGAATAATTTGATTGGTTGAATTGTCATTTAATTTAATCTCTATTTGTAATTTTGTAATGTTCTCCTTTATATTTTCATGTTATAGCTCAGTTATTAAAACATCTTGATCTTCAAGCTGCTTCTGTTGCCGCTAATAAAGGTTATGATCCCTTTCATATTGCTGCCAAACAGGGATATATAGGTATGCTTCACCCTTTTTTATGTTTGAACATTAGTTCTTGCCTTGCTAAGTTTCCGTTTACATATTGAAATTTATAATGTGATTGTTATTAAAATACTTTCGGATATTGTAATGCTTAGAAGTTGTAATAAATGCTTGAATATATGACACATGTTGACCTCGCGTTGCTACTTTAGCTTATTCCGATTTTCTGATCTTGCAGAGGTTTTGAGGGAACTTCTGAATTCTTTCCGCATCTGGTTATGACTACAGATTCTTCAAATTCAACGGCTTTACACACAGCAGCAGCTCAAGACACATTGATGTGGTCAACCTGCTTCTTGATGCTGATTCAAATCTTGCTAAAATAGCCAGAAACAATGGTAAAACGGTGCTTCATACCGCAGCAAGAATGGGTCATTTGGAAGTGGCAAAAGCTATATTGAATAAGGATCCAAGTATTGGTTTCAAGATTGATAAGAAAGGCCAAACCGCTTTGCATATGGCAGTTAAGGGCCAAAATATGGATATGGTGGTTGAGTTAGTTGAACCCGATCCAACTGTTTTGAACTTGGAAGATAATAAGGGCAATACAACTCTTCATATTGCAACGAAAAAGATCCGTACTAAGGTTTTTCCTTCCTCCTTGCATCTTGATTATCCACTCATTGCAGATAGAGGTGGTTAGATGGGCGGGTCGGTTAACGGGTCAAAATGGGCTCTGTGTTGAAGCAAGTTATTTTTTTGTGGGTCGGGTTGGATGGGCCCAGTATTATTACAATGATAATATAATTATTTGATAATCAAAACAATTTTAGGATGTTGTATATATTTTTATAGTGAATTTTATTTGTAATGTAAAGGAGATGTAAATATGTAATCAATTATCAACTTTTAACTGTACATAAGAACGGTTATCTAATCATCTAATCTTGTATTTTGATTGGCATTGTTGTGGTTCCGTATTAAGAGGCTAACCATGCCTCTATACTCGATGCAGGCAACTTCCAAGATCGAGAACAAATGAAGATTCAGAAAGCGGTCTGAGTTCAATATGGTCGATTTTTCTACCGTTCCCAAATGGAGAATCGACAGCAGATGTGTATGATCGAATCACAGGTCAGTTGCCCCACCCATTTCTGTTATTTATATGTTATTCACCGATAAGTAAGTAAATGATATGGTTCAGGGTTTCGGGAGACACTAAGAACTGACATAGATATCGGAATATTTCAGCCACCAGGGGAACAAAGCCCTAATACGAACCTGGTTATAGTTTCACATGGTTTGACATTAAGAGTGTTCTTGATGAGATGGTATAAATGGATAGTCGAGCAATTCGAGAGGCTTAACAATGTGCGGAACAGGAATGAGATCGTCATGCAAACATGCCAAGGTGGAAGATACAGTTTGTTAGTGCATCATACCCAGCAACAGATGATTGACTTTGGTTTGACTCAGCAAATGCTTGATGATCAGATATGGTAACAACTTAACAACCCTTAGTCATTTCTGTCTTTTCGTTAAAAACATACACCGAACCTAACCAAGTAATCGTTTTCGTGTATAGGCAAAAAACAGCGATGCCAGGCGAGCTAAACTATGACTACTTGACCAATGGACCGTCTTTTTTCACCCATTTTGATGATGAGAACGAGGCAATATTCAACTAAAGTCGATGCTTGAGTACATTTACGATGGTCCGTGTATAGTTATGTAAAGATGGTTTCTAAGTGTACTTTCAGGTTTCAATCTTATAATTCTTTTGCATTTCCTGTAAGCTCTGCATAGGTAGAAACACATAACAAAAAGCATAAACACAGGACAATAAAAGGTTCAAGGTAAAAGAAATTTTGATTATAATTAATTTCAGGGTAAACTAACAGCCCTCCAGTAGAGTATTAAAGAAAACCAACACTAAGCTAATCTGAGAATGCATATTAAAACCACGCAAGGAAGAACCAGAGGCGCGCAAGAACAATGATTCGCGCTGCAAAAAGAAATTCGACAAGGTTCAGTCGGTATGGTATGGTATTCCTCCCTATATATATAATATGGGTAACGAGCACGAACCGTATTGTACCCTATTCGCTAAATATTTGATTTCAGCTGTTTGACCCGTTTGAGATCAACACAACCAGAAACTCTTTTATAATTAAATGGGCAGAAGTTGCCAGCAGGTTTTACATGAATATATTATATCATTGATAACAAATAAAACATAACAATAGAATATAAAAAAAATGTTCTTGACTTCTTGTAACTGTCAGATTTTGAAATGCCTTATTTTAGTTGTATAAAGTTGAGCTCCAGCTTATCTCTATCTAATTCTAGCAATTTAATTATCTTATACACGTGTCTGACTTAACGTTCTCTTATATTGTGTATGTTTAGCAATAGATACCACATCAAGCTTACTTAGATCATTTTGTTCTTGTAGAATTTCACTCAAGGAGAGAACGTTGATATGGTATATTGTTATTTTCTCAGTTGTTATCCTTTCGCGAGTGACTTTTCTATTTGCCTGGGCCATTTGGTGCGCAAGATGCAGTTTAGAAGAGCCTTTGTGTGCAAAGTTGATAGGATTCATGATGTAAGATTTACTTTCATTTTCAATCTCATAATGTTATCATTGCAACCATTGCTGCTGTAATTAATGGTCTTCTGCATGCTAATGAATTATCTTTTTGTAGCGGCAAAACATGGAAATCACCAAGAGTAATATATGTTATAATCTTGAAACTATTAGTGACATTTACTGTTGCGGATGGAAATCAAACCGTTTCTATAAGTTAATTGAGTATGTTTTTATTATATACTTAAATAACATCATTTGTTTTATACAGAAAAAAAAGATAAAATGAACACCAAATACAACTACATTTCTTTTATTGGTTACATTTAATTTATCATGTATTTCTTCAATTAACAAGCGAACCTCTGTTTCAGATCTGGTGGCAGTATAGTATGTTTCAGACAACAATGGTGCTGGCCATTTCATGTTAAAGGAGGTGTTTGATGTTTTTGTAACTTCATTTTATTATGTAGGTTTTGATGAAATATATGCAAGTTTAATGTGGCAGATGATTTAGGTCAAAAAGTAGCCGCACATATGGTTCTTGATCGGGTCGAAACTGATTGGATCAATTAAAGGTTTTCTTCGTGTAAGTGATAATAGTTAAGATTCAATATCAAATAGTTGTTTTGTATTCACTTATTCATTGAACTCTAAAGCAAGGGCGTACAGGTATTGGACGATGGTCGCGTGGTGATTGTGGTGGTCATGGTTCCATTTTCGATTACTTTCAATTTTTTACATATTCAATTTTTTATTTATTTATTTATTTTGTTTTTTTAGATTTCCAGTTCGGTCATGATAGTAAATTAGACGGAATTCCTTTACACGGAGTAAAAAGTTGTGGCTCAATCTTCAGAAATTTAATTTTGTTGCTTCTGTGTTCGACATTTTTTCCTACGAGGTTTTCTTTCTTCCTTTTTATGTATAGTGTTATAAACATGTATTTGGGTTTATTTACACCTTGCTTCTCTTTGTATTTTGGCAGACATATCAAAGCTTCATTTCGGTCATCTACTCATCTTTAGATTGGTAAAAGTGTCACTGCCCCGTTTTGAGCTTAATAGCGTTCAACATCTCCATTCGAGTTGTCACGCGATAAAAGTGGATGACATTGTCATGTAAGACTATGGTCTCTGAGTATACATGTAATAAAATTCTACACTAATGATTCTAACAGGTTGTTGCCCCTATTCCACTTGCTGATATCTATCATTGAAGCTGGCGTGTTTTTACATGCAATTCAATTTGATTGAGGTACAAAGTATACCGAGTACTGCTACTGTTTGAGTTTCGTACAATATTCGCCGTGTTATGTTATCAGCGAGAACAATCAAATTTCGCGCGCTGCAACGCGCGCAAGTTATAAAACCTAGTTTAAAATAATTTCAATCTATTTCTTTCTATTTACAATTTTAATTTGTTGGGCCTCTTGAAATGCGCTGTTTGATTGGGTTCGTCTGGGTTTGGGTCCATAGGGTTCATAATATCCACTCCTCAATAATAAACTTGACGTCTGACTGTCTGAGGACTTGAGCGAAGATTAAAATTTAAATGGACTACAATTTTCATTCAGTGTCATCCTCTGGACTACAATTGTAGTAAATTGGGCTATACAAGTTTGCTGATTTGGTGAATTTGGGCTACAACTTGTAAAAAAAGTTGGAGAACATTTTCATAGTTTTTCAAGAAAATACAGTACAATCAACTAAAAAAACAAAATAAATTCGATACTCCATAAAAAAAAAAGTATTTTTGCATTGTTAAAAATATAGAAATTAGTAAAAGACAATACAATTCCAAAACTTGTTCAAAAAATAAAAAGCAACACAAAATAGAACTTATTCTGCATCTATCACGAAAATCTTTCCCGAAATAACAAAAGATAACGATAAGCAAAAGTGAAACCTTAATGAATTAAAAGGGGTGAGCTAAATGCACCCCCTCTTTTTACTTTCTACACCCCCTTTCTAAAAATAACCAATTTAGAAAATTTTAAATTCCACCCTTTAGATAAATATATTTTTTTATAGCTGAACCTCTGTGCTAGTTAAATAGTCTTGTTAATTGTTATAAACACAAGACAATTGAACTTTTCCTTCAAAAGATTCTAGAATAGAAGTAAAGTGATTGGATATCATATCAGCTTGTCTCACTTGATTATTGTGTATTTTATAGTTACTTAACTAATTAAAATAAATACACTATTTCTTCCCATAACTTGATGGTTAATATAGTTGGATAAAAGAGCATAATAAACCTAGAAGTTCATACGTGTAGTATAGTAGCTAGAAATTTACGTTTGAAGGGTAATGATAAAAAAGTTGTATTCATCATTGTGCACCATGTTAATTTGCTTTCTTAATTGAAAAAAAGAAGTTGAATTATTATTTCACTTGAATACGTACCGGTATCAAGAAGTTAAAGATGCTTATTAATTCTTCAAAAAATCTTTCTTAATTAGTTAATTTCCTTCTTTCGATCTACAGATATAAAAATTGTTTATGAAGTTGATGGTGTGTGCGATACGTATATATTCAAAATTCAAATTTATGGGAAGTAGGTAAACCCTTAGAATAATTAGGGATGATTTCTGATGCGATTTTTATAAAGTTGGAAAACATAAGGGTTAATAGTATTTATTTAAAAACTTCAAGGGAGGAGTGCAATCAGTAAAAATATAATAAAAGAGAGTGCATTTAGCAACACCCGAATTAAAAATCAAAAATAATATGTGAAATAGTTTTTTTAAGAGAGAATTACACAGATTATCCTCTAGTTTTAGTGAAATTGCACTCTTCAAAAGCTAACCAAAAACTAAATCAAAGGGTGTTTACATCACTCCTTACATTGGAGATTCCTAAACCCGGACGTGTATTTACACCAAAAAAAAACCTAAAGACTTATGTCGGCAACAATGTCACTAGCGAAAACTCTTTTACTCTGGAAAATCCTATCATTTTGCACCCTCCAAATGTTCCAACCTGTGATAATAACAATCCTATGTAATATCTCTTTACCATACCTCCTTTTTGCTAAAAGTGTTTATTGACTTATAACTTTTTTAAAAGGAGTTACTAAAATAAGGTTTGGATTAACTTTTGTGGTGGGAAAAACTAATAAGTCAATAAGTTATTTTTTCAAAAGTGTTTGGCTTTGCTTATTTATGTAAAATGACAAAAAAAAAAAAAAGTGCACATGGCTTGTAATGAATGCAAAGAGTGGTGGGTAGGTCTGTAATTTATATTTCAAAAGCCAAAAGTCAAAACAAAAAACCAGGATTTGTGACTTCTCCAAAATAGTTTTTCAATCTAGGCCAAAACAAAAAGCGTTTCAACAAAATAAAATTAACGTATTCACTTTTTGAATAAGTCAATAACTGTGTAAGTAAATCCCTAAAGGAAAAAAGCAAAGAAAGGTGTCACCTTACACCAAGCACTTTTTATTCCCAGACCAAAGTAGCCACCCAGCACGAAGTAAAAAAAAAAACGATGATCTACTTCTCCGTCTCTAATTCACATAGGACGCCAACTTTGTCATCTAAATGTACATTCCTTCTCGCTTACGTTGTGTACATGGGCATCCGATTAGCCTCCACTCTCCACACAAAAATATTAAATTTCAATGGGACACATTTGCACCAATCCATCACATGAAACCAATTGCAATCTCTGTCTTTAATCATAAGATTTTTTATCAAAGAAACTGGAAAAAACCTTGTATCATCCCCTAACTTAGAATGACACGTCTGCCACTCAATAACTTCTTGTGAAATATCCGAACCCCTTCTCCATCGCCACTTCTAGCTTATAATATCATCTTTAAACTCAAAGCAATTGTTAATCTTGCATCGTTTATTTTCTTCAATCCTGAATAAATTAGACCGGACATCTTTAAGAGAATCATTAAAGAGCCATGGATCTATGACAAGCCCCCAACACCCCCGTCCATAAACTATGCCATTCCCATTTATATCTCCAAACCCATTAACTGCATCCTTACTATATTATCTCTATATGAATTTGCAATTTTTTCCCATGATTGGTTCAACCGCACGGTTCTTACATACGGTTATTGTTTTCATTATGATTTTAAAATGTAAATAGTTGCTTTCTGCTGCATCTTTTAGTATGAGAATAATGAGTCCAAAATAACTTTTTGTTTTCATTACATCCACCCATGCTAGGGACTTTGTGACATCCGTCACCCTCGTCTTTCATCTAATTGACAATAATAGCCCTTCAAATATTTCCATTATAGTCTCTGTAAGTTTCGTCGTTTTCAAATTTAATTTTAGAGCAAACTGAAATTTTATCATTTATATTTATTATGGATCGGGTATAAGTTTTAATCAAATGTGTATGTTGAAACTTATTTCGTAATGGATTCTATAAAACTTTCAAGTTTATAAAGTTTTAGAAATTTTGGTTCAATAAACTTAACTTGGTTAAGTTTTTTTATAGAAAAAAAAAAACTAATAAAGACTATTATAAACTAACTAAGTTAAATCTAGAGGGACCATTCTTGCCAATTGTCCAAACTTTCAAATCTGAGTTTCTTTCCCCTGTAAAAAAAATGTTTTTCGGCAAACAAGATTCCGGCCGGCGAGCTTAATTCCGGCGAGTTGTTTTGACCATTTTAACGTCTTTTTAAAACGTTTCAATGTCACCTATGCGTTTCTTCACCATTAAACTTCAAATTCCAATCATAATGGTGGTCTTAAACATGTTTTAATCGGATGTTTTACTCATGATTGGTATGTAACCGATCGGAATTATAAATTCGATGTCCAATCTTGAGTTATTTAGGTAATTGAGATTGAAGGGTAGGGTTAGGGTTCTTGGTTAGGATTTGGGGAAGAAGATGATGGTTGGTTTATTTGTTAAAAATATTTTGTTTCATCAAAATTAATAAACATATGTCTTGGTCTAGTGGTTGAAAGTGTTTGTTGTTGGCCAATGAACCCAGGTTCGAGTCCATGAACCCACGGTTCTGCCATTTTCGTTTTTTTTATTTTTATTTATCTTATTTATTCATTGTTTTTATTATATATGTGTTCAAAACTTCTAATATTCATAATAAATTCATTTTTTATCCAAAAATTATAAAAATTTGTGTGTAGCTTCTTGACACCATAAAGAAAATTTCCAAACTTTTATTTTCTGGAAAATGTCTTATTTTTATAATTTTAATGAATTAAATTTTTTTAATCATATTTAATTAATTAAAAATTCATTTTGAATGATTTAAATCTCAAACTTTTTGGGAAATTATTTCTAATCATCATGAACTGAGATAAAAATTATTGGTTCAGAAAACATTTATTTTTATTGATTTTCCTATTTTTAATCATTTAAACATGATTTAAATTCATTAAATCATTTAAATATAAATAGGGGGCTGTTTGGTAGCCTCTTAATGAGGCTCTTAACCATTCAGCGGGATCCACTTTTTGGGGAATATGAGTCGAAGCAATAACAAGAATATTTCTAGTTTCATAATCCCTGGAGAGAAGGTTCACTAATAGACCTAGGGGGAAGTAATTTGACTCATGCTGAATGATTCAGCATTCAGCGCGTTTGTTTCAGCTTCTGAATGGAATGGTTAAGTCTGAATCATTAAGATTTTGGATGTTGCTGAACCATTAAGCACTGAACTATTAAACACTGAACTTGGCTGAACCTTAATGAGGCTCCCCTACCAACGCGGGACAAGAAAACTAACCATTAAGAGGTCCAACTTAATGATTCAGCGCTTAACCATTCAGACCTCTTAACCATTCAGACATCTTAATGATTCAGCACTTAATCAAACAAACAGCCCCTTAGAAAAATTATAGGAAAATTATTTTCATTTATTTACATCAGAGAGTATTTATTTTCTATAAAAATAACATTTTTGGATCATGTTTTGTATTTTT
Organism: Ambrosia x helenae; assembly: GCA_030844895.1. NCBI lineage: Eukaryota > Viridiplantae > Streptophyta > Magnoliopsida > Asterales > Asteraceae > Ambrosia > Ambrosia x helenae. The sequence goes on from JAUTDX010002125.1 coordinate 31,351, forward strand.
AGTCTTATTTACATTTAAATAGACTTAATTAAACATTTATTTATTTATATTATTTTAACATCCTATTTTAGAAATACTTTTCTTATAAAATAGAAATATTCTTATGTTGGAACGTCTTAGTTATTATTTGTTGGATAATTGTGTAACTTATAATTATTTACCTATACTTTTATGATTATTATATTTATTTTAATTAAAGTAATTAACTAAGGTATTTTGCCTTAATTATTCCAAAACATTTGTTTATCTAAATATTCAATTGGTAATAATTATATTACCTAAACCATATTTACAAACTTTGGTATATTATTTTTAATATATACAACTTTTATATTAATTCAATTTATCATAAAAACTCTATTTTCCCAAATTGACTTAGCAAACCCTAATGCCTTAGACCTAGATACTTTAGACTCTTAGACATTTCCTTATTAGTATTCATATACATTATAGGTTGAATTCCTCGGAATTTCCATTACTTAGCTCACGACCGCTTAAGATGGATTTTGATCGCTTTCGCAAACTGTGAGTATATCTAACCCCATTTTTCTGTTTTTACTCTTTTGGGGTGAATCATGTACATTATTATTAAACTTACGTATATTATTTACAAAGCAATGTGCTCTTTGATATGTTTTGTGTGAATTTTATGAACGATTTGTCAAAGTCATTAACCTTTGGGTCGCACCTAACAATGAGTAGTACTACGAGTTATTTCCCTTGTTTGACTTACGTGAACGAGTTAAGTCCTTGGTCATTGTTATGGTTTTTCTTGAACGATGTGTGAACGATTATTGAACGATGTGAGGCTTGATTTTGACCCTTTCACATATTACAATATCATAGCACATATATTGCGAAACACTTTTCTACTATATGTATTCAAAACAGGGTATGCTCACCAATACATTTTGTATTGACAAAATTATTTTCGTACATGTTTCAGGTTATTTATGTGACGACTTTTTAGCTTTTGGAATTTGTACTTAGATGTTGAATTTATTGTTTTTCAGTTTTAGTTGGCGCTTTATAATTTTGTATCTCTTATTTTCTTTCAATGTAATAAACTATTCAATTCAATATATATTCCAATTTACACTTTAGTACCATGAGCTATTGAACAATCGTTACTACGTGACACCTCGATGTTTCCGCCATTGGCTGGGGTGTTACAGACTTGCATTTAACTCTTTGCACTATCAAGAGCTAGCTTGTCTATTATCTATGTTTTTCCAAATAAATCAATTTCTCTATGTGGAAAGTTTGGTAAAAGTATGGCAACATCCATCCTGTTTGCTGCACCATGCACTTGAAGCACACATGATTTACTAAGTAACCAACATGCAGAACTTGCAATCCTTTTGTAATGCACCCAATCCACTACTTATCACCAACATCTGCAATCATCACCACCATGTTCAACAACACAAGTACAAGTAACAACAATTTTGTAGCATGTCAAAAGCAGGTTTGTTTGATACTATTCATCAACAGCACTAGATTGGTCAACTGTGATTTTATGATATTAGTTTACTTTGAAACTATTTGTATTGTCACATAATGGTGTCCTTGAACTCTTGAAAACATACTCCATCCGCGCAACGTGCGCCTGAGCCATCTAGCTATATACGATTTACAAACAACAATGAACAATATGATTCTCTTTTTACGCCGCATGTTCATGCCATGATGCTTCTCCGATTCACAAACACCACAGAGATGGGCCAAAAATAGCGAAAGAAGAACCCAGGTGTTTATTATAAAAGGTGGTTTAGGTAGTTGCATTTCACCCGCCGCATCACGCGAGCGAAGTTACTAGTTATATACTCCCTCCGTCCCAATTTAAATGTCCTACTTTCCTTTTTTGTTTGTCCCAAATTAAATGTCCCTTTCCAAAAATAGAAATGTAATTTCCAATTTTGCCCATAAAAGACAAAACACAATCACCACTTTTGAGGATATTATTGTCATTTTACCACATACAAACAAAAAATTTCTTAAAATGTGTGTTTTTTAAAGTAGGACATTTAAATTGGGACGGAGGGAGTATAAATTGACAACCCCCTATATGAATGGACAACCCTCTTGAATAGTAACATATATTTTGATTTTTTTATTATTTTTCTAATTAAGGTTCAAGTGTAGTATCTCAAGCCATCAAAACAAATTTTGATTTTTCTATTACTTTTTGTGTTATTATTATTTAAAATAATTTTGAGCGTATTCTTTTTCATTTAGAACTTTTGAGATACTATATTTTATAAAATTCTGATTTTGTCATACCTATATTCTAGTTCTTTTTCTACGTTTCAATATAAATTTTAATCAAAACCGAGTTATGATATATGAATTGACAACCCTCATGAATAGTAACACATATTTTGATCTTTTTATTATTTTTCGAAATAGGGTTCAAGTGTAGTATCTCAAGCCATCAAAACAAATTTTGATTTTTCTACTACTTATTTGTTATTATTATTTAAAATAATTTTGAGCGTATTCTTTTTCGTTTAGAACTTTTGAGATACTATGTTTTATAAAATTCTGATTCTGTCGTACCTATATTCTAGTTCTTTTTCTAAGTTTTAATATAAATTTTAATCAAAACCGAGTTGTGATTTCTAATTTACAGTTGAGACGTAATTACTTTCATCAAAATTTCTCTAAAACTTCTGTTAAAAAATGGGTCAAATATAAGTATTGGTGTTCCGAGGTGGTGATGAATTGGTCTGGTTCTGACCGAATAATGTCAACAAGGACCGAACCGTTAAGGTAATTGGGTGAGGCAAGAGCCAAGGACCACCAAAAAAAATAGGGCTCCCATTTTCAAGAAAATAAATATATACAGTATAGATATTCATTATGACAATTCTAAGCATTAATTTTATTGTAGTCTGCTGGTAAATCAGCCATTATATTTTTGTTAAGAACGGGGTTCAAATCCTAACAACAACAACCCTTTTTTTGATGCTTAAAATCACAAAACAACCAATGAGTTTAATTATAAAGCATGAATGGATGTTATTATTTTTAATAAAATTTGGAAACAAGTTACTTTCTGTCTAAAACAATATTTTTTTTTTACATTTTCTTAATAAACAACTAGAAGTGTCATTAAAGTCACGATATTAAGAATCATTATTTTTATTAACAAGAAAAGCATTCGTGTATGTTTTAGACGTAACAATTATTTATTAAAAAAACATTACTAAGTGCCCCCCGCTCTACACACATGGTTTGTAAATGTAAAAAGTGGTATATAAGTTTCTTCTTACTAATTTTTATATCAAATAGAAATAAAGAAAATATAATCTCAAGACAAATGTCACTTCCGCTATAGCCCAATGGTAGATAATTTGTCTTTTGGTGGTGTAAGTCCAGGTTCGATTCAGGCAAAAGGAGATATTTAGGTATAGGTGAAATAATTGGCTGTTAAAAAAACAAATAAACAAACTCAAGATAAATGAGAAAGGGCCTTGGTTTTTTACTTTGCTTTAGGTCCCCAAAATGATTGGACAGGCTCTGTATCAACCTGCAAAAGCGTTGTAGGTTGCTACTATTCGTAATCTATATTAATTTAGTCAAAGTTGTATTCACACATGTAATATCTCTTTCGATTGTTATATTAAATGTTTGTATTGTACCGATACCGTAATTAGCCAGAACTATACCTACCGAAACTCGCCGTGAAACACCAAGAGACAAGTTCAAATCATTGCAATTTGTTTCCCAAAAGCAACCACCAATCGAAGACGTGTCATAATCCTTTCTATTATCTAATCAATGTTATTATCTGAACAATGTAATTTTTCTTAGTTAAAGTATATATTCCCGATCAATATTCAAACTTGTCACGATTAATTAAAAACTTGGTAAATTATATTTATTTTTAATAAAAATAAAGGTTTGACCAAAGCATTTACTTTCATTTTTATGTTTTTCTTATGTGTTAAGCTGTCTATTTTTATTTCCTTCAAATTGTTGTCTATTTGAACCAAATTCACGTGTATTGTTTTTATTTATAAGACTCGTATTCAAGTCTCACTCCTTAAGTCGACTTCTAAACCCATCTTTTATTATATTCTAATAAAAGATTTCAATTAACGTAATATAACATTTTCTCCAACAATTTCTAACAATATTATTAATTTATGATATTTTTTTCTCTATTAATATCTAACATCTAATCTACCATCTAATATCACTACTCACCTTTTGGTGGAGTGGTACGGAGGCCTAAGAGCACAAGGGGCGCTCCACTAAAGGTGTTTTCAATTCACTGATTTTTACTAATCCTGCACTACCACATCACTTCACTGATTTCCTTCACTAAAACACTTTTTTGTAGGCAGCACTCCACTAATTCTTTACCCAACTATCAATTATTTTCACACATAATAATAATAATAATAATAATAATAATAATAATAATAATAATAATACTACATTCAAGGTTTACACATTGGCTTTAATCGCAAAGCCAAAACACATTATCGTCTGAAAGGTATTTAATATGGAATTTTGGTCATTGAACCGGAAAGAGAACATATGGTTCACGAGATAACAAACAATTGAGGTGAAAATATTCGAGTGTGTGTTTTATTTTAACTAGTGGTTCTCTCACCCGCGCTTCGCAGCGGGCCTAATCCGTTTTTTTTAAATAAGTAGGAGTCAAGGCCTAAGATCGTGCATTGCGCGATTACAAATAGAGTTTGATTTGTGTGCGCTTCATCCATAGTACGATAGTAGTTCCCATTGATGTTTCTAAAAAAATGACAATTTAAAGGAAAGTAGACATTCGTTTCCGCTGTTTCAGTCTTGTTATTCCTGCACCTGTGTGTTCCTGCTCCTTTTTGATTCTTTGTTTGTGGATTCCGTATTTGAATTTGTTTTTGAAGTTAATTTTTTTTTTTTGGGTGTAGGAAGATTAATATCTATTCTTAGTAACACTACCCGCACAAAGCCGGAACTAAGAATCAAGTGCTCCCCATCATCTTGATTTGTAATCTGGAAGTTAAGAACCATAGCAATTTGTAAACCATAGCATGGAATAAAGTCCACAGGTAATATAAGTGCACAAATATATTCCCGCTAATAAATGATTAGGTTGTTGAAAACCTTAGGTTATTAATTCATAACATGAGTACAAATTTACAATTTAAATATATTAAGTCAAGAATGGCAAAATTATATATATAATTTAGAGTAAAAAAAAACAAATAAAATCATGAATAAGTGTGTGAACATCTAAAGCACAATTCTTTTATGATAAATTTCCCTAATCTAAATGACCCATATGTTATGCATTACACAGTGGTCAACAGTAGCCCTTTAAGATCATGTCCGGAAATTTTAAGAAGTTAAAATTTAACAGTACTATCTAATGAAACAGGTCAGGATTATAAAAATGATACAAAAGGTTTGAACATGTATTAACAGGCGAAAACAAAGGGCTGAACCTATAACCACAGTAATATTTCAACACATAAACAATTCAACAGAAGCCTTAAAGAAAACCAATAAATAAATGAATATCTCTAAACCTAGTAAGAGGCGTGGCTTGCCAAATTCTATGGCGTGAATTTCCGTTTCATTCGACCAGTCTCTCCAAAAGATGGTAGAAAAGCTTGTTTGAAAAAGCACTTAGTAATTCCATATCCATTCGATCAATTTTCCACTTAGATCCAGCAAAAAAACGACGCAAAACTGAAATTATATGTATACCTCAGACAAGAGCAAAGAACATCTAAAAAGCAAAATCGTTTAAAAAATTGGTAGCAATGGTGCGCTCACCTTCTGCAACACAATCATCTTTAATGTCTGGGATGAGTTGGTATTCATTATCATCGCGAACCCATAGCGGGCCGTTACAAATCCCAAAACAAAAACCTTAATGGGTCAAACGAAAACAACGATGAGGAGTGGCTCAGCAAACAAAGGATCAACAGCCAACCCTCAATGGGTGTATCTTAAAACACTAAACCCTACGTTACTGGAGGAGGTCGCCAGATAATCATGATGAGACCCTACTACCACCGTCGTCCGCGTTGACCGCAAACACTATATTGATCAAGATAAAAAAGATCACTATATTGATCAAGATAAAAAAAGATCACATGAGTTTGAAAGTTTATCAACTACACGTCTACACGTTTGGAAAAGAATCGAACAGATGAATGCAACATGTAACATTTAAATTGGAATGTGGATTTCAGAACCCATCATGATTTATGTCCGACTGCAAGAAAATATCCATTCCAAACCCATGACCTTAATAGCACTAAAAAATGTAAGCTTGAATTCCATCAAAGTAAATCAATGAACTCCAATTCAGGTTTATATAACTAAAAAGCCATACCAATGGCCTGCAATTCAATTTAACGATAAAGAAATAAGAGGAAATCCCATTATAAATTAACAAAACGACTGAATTTCAAGCAACAACCAACCAAATTACATAGCCTTTTGACAGATCCAGTTCATCCTCTTAAAAGAAAAGAGCTTTGAATTTCCTCAAACTTTGAGACTAAAAAACTATGGCCTTCCTAAGAAAACGTAAGCTGGGTTATATTAACAGTTCAGTAAAGCACATATTAAATCCAACGATGAAAGTAACCTTAGCTGTCGGTAACTTTGTGTAACACCCCGGATCTAGGGCCCAAAAATTTTCGCGACTAAAAGTATTATAACAAATAAACAATACGTTTTCATACGAAATCGAAAACCGAGCTAACATATATAATTATTATACATGAGTGTACGTTACGTAATCGAACTGATACCCGATAACGAACCCGGTCAACACCCACTTGGTGAGTCATAGGGAGGACACACTTGTCCTCCCCATGCTTTGACATCACACCAAATAAAACCATTTGATGTAAAAATGGTTTAGAAAAACCATTTAACACCACATATTATAAACTAGCTAATTACCCCGGGAAGGTCCCGGGGTTGAAAATTTTAATATGACTTAATAAAAAATAATAAAATAAGAAAACTCAAATCACGAAAAGAGTAAATAACTTAAACATAATCAATCTTAGTTAAAAAATTTCACTATGTGATAACGTATTGCAAATGACTCAAGTTAACTAACCACAAAATCTCTCAATCACTGCATGTCCCTAACCTAAAACCATCAGTAATCATCTAAATAATCACTTATGTAAGCTGCAACAATTCAAAAACTCATCAATCTCTAATGACTCTTATAATTCTTAACCTAATAAACTAAACAATCACTTAGGTTGGAAGTTGTAACCATTAAAAACTTATCACATCTATGTACCAAGTCTCACAATATTAATATTGATACCTAACCTAAAAGAATGTATAACTCTAATATTAACACCTATCATAAATGCTACAAAAATACATAACTCTAATATCAATATTCAACCCATAACCTAAAACAATGTATAACCCTAATATTAATACATGTCATAAAGGCTAAAAAAATACATAATTCTAATATCAATATTCAATAACGGTTTTCAGAGTATTAAAACTGCACAGCTTAATTGGCTAATTGGCTTCTACAGTTCTACCAACAGTAATCATAACCTAACGTAACAACATAACTGACAATAATAATATTTATAATGTGTCTATTATAAGCATATGCAACTAATAACATTTCAATCAATCAAATACAAACTAACAATAAAAACAAAAACCATAAGTTAAATCTACATACCTTATTAACATTCAAATTAGGAGGCCAGTAATGCAAAAACTTGAAATAATAATCATACATCTCACATAACTTGTTCACTGTATCATACATCATCGTGGCAATATTTTATTTTTATCAATTCATCAAATACATGTATGAAAATGTTTAAACTTACCAAAACTATAAAAATTTGCAGGTAGAGAAAAACAATTTTTACCTTTTAATACCCAAGTCCTTCATGGCCAAGCTACTCGATCTATCTGAGATGTTTCATCATATCCAAGTTCTGTCAATTAACAATTAATTACGTCTAACGATTAATATTACAACATTCAAATTAATCATTGTATACACTTAAAGCTAAAACAATACAATGACAACTTAAATCCACTAAATAAGTTTTCCTCCAAATAATAATAATAATAATAAATTTACAACCAAAACCAAAAACAAAAAAAAAAAACCCTCTTTTTTTTCTTTCTTATTTCTAACCCAGATTTGTCATCATAATCTTGAATATATCCTGATTAATAATTACCAGACCAATGTTAACACACATAGTTATCCTTTCTTCTCTGTGTTAATATCAAGCCCCCGTGCACGTAGGATACTCAATCTGAACCCACTTAAACTGAAGAGAAACCCAAACACCTATTAAAAAAGTAACCAGAGAACAAACACAACAACCTAACAACCCTAGAATAACCGAATTAAAAGAAGTAAACAGACCGGAACTAAAGAAGAAAGCGAACGAACCGGGTTTAAAGTTCAAGGAGTCGAGATTGTAGGCAATCATAAGGCCTAGGGTTAGAGCCGCAACAACAGGAGTACCACCTAGGTCGAGAAGAAAGGCGGCGCATGGGATAAGTGTGAAGGCGATCCTAGGGTAATTGATAATTGATGTTAGACGGATTGTCAAAAGAGGTCTAGGAATTTTGTGGTGGTGATGATTGAAGAAGAGATGGTAGAGAAGGAGATGGTATAGATTTGATGTGAGAGAAAGAGAAGAGGTAGAAGAAGAGTCTGATGAGAGATGTGAGAGAAAGAGAAGAGGTGAATGAGAAAGTAGGGTTTTAATTGAAGGAAGGTGTTAATTTATTAATAAAAACGAAAAAATTAAAAAAAAACAAAGAATTGCACCTCACTATGCCACGTGGCGATTTCAAGGAGGGATTGGAGTTACCAATGGATGACACGTCAGCAAAAGGGCTTTGTTTTATATATATATATATATATAGATATAGATTAAATATTAATTAACTAGATTATCTCTCGGATTGCTTCCCGAGATAGACAAATCTAATATGAAATGATAAAATGTGTGTATCATAAGATAATGTGTTATTTTTTCTGGAATTGTTTTAAATGATCAACATCGATAACTCAAAAAGCACCTCTGCTTTTGAAAATCTTTATAAAAGTATAAGGAGGGATGGGGACCTTTCACGTTATCTCTGGTGATCTCGAATCCATCTTTTGCCATTTAGAGACAATATTAATCCCACCTGTCAATTATCATTAATCACCATAAATTCACAAACTTATTTTTTTTCCATTAACACAGTTTCATGCTTAAAAAAACTATTTGACCAACTAAATCAAGATTCATATATATTAATGAGCTCATTTGCATGCTCAAGCTCATTTGTATTTGTACATATTCTCCATATATTGGGTATGTTTGGCAAAACTAGCTGATGAATGAAAGCTGATAGCTACCCAAGTAGCTGTTTAAATATATTTTGGTGTTTGACAAAGTAGCTGAAATTTTTAATAAAATGTATAAAATGAGCATAATTAAAAGCTTGTAAAGAATGAATTTTTTTTTTGTAGAATGGATATTTGTGTCATTTACTTATAAAAAGCTTGCAGCTGCTAAGAGTTTTTTCTTAAAACGTTAGTACTAGTAGCGTTTCAAGATGAAGCTTTTTCTCTTAACCTAAAGTTTGAAGCCCCTTTAACCAAACAAAGCTTTTTATTGAGTAGAAGTTTTTTCTTAAAAGCTTGAAGTTAGAAGCTCCTAAAAGCTCTTTGCCAAACATACCCGTTAGTAATTTTGGGAAGTGAATATTTGATAGGGAGTTTGTTAGGATTGTTGCACTATATATATGTATCCTTTGATGCAATGAGAAGACACAGAAATTCATATACCATAGACTCGTTTAATTTGAACTCGGTTCAATTCAATTTTATAACGAACGATATATATAGGGTAGCTTACAAAATGCTAGGCTCATTTACGCTCCTACTTCACATTTGTTTTCTTAACTCTAATAGAGTACATTCCAATATATATTATTAAATCAACCAATATCATATATTTATTGGTTGGGACACCAAATATAACTACTTTATAAAGCAAAACTGACTTTTGTTGAAGAATATATTGATATAAACATATAGCAATTCATTTGAGGTAAAATTGTCAATACATGGTATACAACTATATATGAAAAATAAGAACATATGGGGCCAAACAACTAGATTCCAACTTCTAACTAAGCCCTACATTCTGGTGGAAGAACTTTGTATCTTGAAGTGTCTTTACAATAGGAGTAAAACATATGTTTAGATCGAGCCCATTTTAAACCAGCAGTTTGTTGGCTCGTTAATTTTAATATACTCGTCTCCTTCAACAGGGTCCGAGGTCAAAAGAGTTGAACTCTTTAAGCACGAGCCTGGGGATGTTGAGTTTGTTTTCGACATCAAACAACCTTCTGCTTTAAGTTCTCCTAACGATGCAACAAATGGTGCGTATTTGTAGTTAACGGGGTATTTTCCGCCATGTGTCGCCCACTGTGAACCGTCCCATATGGTTGTGTATAATGACATTGGCTTTGATGGATACACAGATGAAGAGACTTGGTTGTAGATTACTTCTCTTATTGGTATATTGTCTACTAGAAACCTGCATTACAAATTCATAAAAAAATGAACACGTATGTAGTTGCAATAGATTTTGATGCAAGGAACCTTTAGATATATATTTGGTTAATTAATAATCTTCACGTGAATTAAATTTTTAGTGAGATGGTTTATAATTTTTATGTGACTTAAAATTATAGTGGGATAGTTAATAACTCGACCATCCACTTTGTAATATCTCCACTTAACTATGGTTAACCTATATATGTTAGATAATAATAATACTTACACTATGTGATGAGTGTTCCATAGCATGCTATATTGATGAAACTCTTGTGTAGGGTCAAACCAAAGGTAAACTTTTCTTCTCTACCGGTTTTGACACTCCCATTCCCATAAATATTTGTTTGAAGAACCCATTGTCTTCTCTTCTCATGCCCAAGCAACTCAAAGTCAATTTCATCATGGTTATTTGGAAAAACGTCCGAATTAGACATCTGAACATCAACAACAAGGGTATTTTAGTCATTTCTATCAAGAGTCGAATACACGTAAAGTAGGCCAACTGCAAAGAAAAACCACTCACATAGAAAGCTAGAACTACTCCTGAAGTATCCCCCATTGGCAGTTTTATTGCAGCACTAAAGAATCCATGATGGTATCTGTCTTTTGAAACCAATCCTGAACCTAAAAACCAAACCAAAAAAATCAACTGAGTTAAAGTTAAGAACAAGCTATATACCATGTACCGTCTTAAAATTAAAAAAACAAAAACATATTGTAACTACAACAAATTTTTTACCTGATTTTTTATCTAAAATTATGTCCGCATATGATCCATTGTTCTTCATATGAATGTTGGATGCTCCAAAAAAGGTTGACATTTTCCCACTAACCGGTGTTGAAGGAAAACGATTCGTTAATTGTTCGACACTTGGGGGCTTATAAATTGGCCCTCGAGACGAAACTTTGGGCAATTGGGAAATTATAGACATGAATAAACATGCAAGAAGAAACCTTTGATGCAAAGATGTCATTTCTTGTAGTTTAAAAGTGTTACATTGGTAGTTGGAACTTGGAAAAGGTGGTTTTGGTTTATATACTTGTTTTCGTAGGCCTGCTTGGCTGTTTAATGGTGACTAGATATAATGTTTTTCATTTATTAATTTTGGGTTCTTATTAAAAATAAAAAATATGAGTACCCAATATAATTATTTTTACTATAATTTAATATTATATTTCTTAACTGATGATATCTAAATTTCATTTAACCGTTGGTATTTTTCTTTCTAACCATTCATATATGGGATATGATTTATTAACTAAAATTAAAAAATATGTATGTAAAGGTTCCTAACCTTTCATATGTGATAACGATTAGCCATGACCTGATGGTACGTACGTGTTCAAATCTTGATGAGTCATGAGTGCATAACGATATCGGGTCAACAAAGATGCAAAATGATTTATCATACATTTGCAAGTCACTTTTTTGAGACGATTCTTTTGTTAATTTTTAAAGTCATATAAAGAATTTCGCAGTTATCCAATTATCATTTACTTTTTCATGTTTTAATTTATGTATTGTTGTTATAACACATTTTATTAGTAGAATAGTAATGGTTAGTTATTAAGACAGATATATTTTTATAACAGATATATTTTTATAACAAACTGGTTAAAATATCAAAATTTTATTTTAACTTAAAAATGTAACATAAATTCTCCAAAAACATATTAACTTTTAGCAAAATAATAAAAAAAACTCCGAAAAAATAAAACTATGACATTATATTTATACATACCATACCCATTTCTCTCGTGGTGTATATGTATATTTAATTGTCAAAATTTGATTAATTTTTTAAACAAAAAAAAAAGAACTTTTTACTCAAACGTATAATCATGAAATGGTTATCCTACCATTAAACTTTGATGATATTGTATATTGGTTTATTTTAGTATTTTTTTTATAAGTACTTATATGATTATTATTTATGATAATGACATATTTGGAAGAAAGCAGGATAATTGTAAGGTGCTTAACTGCAATTTGGGTGTTCACAGCTGTTTAAACTTAAAACAAAAGGTTGCATTCATGGTTTTGTGACATACATGGCATTATGGGTCCATTTTTTGCTTTCATTTATTATGTGACAGTTAACGTATAAGGGTAGTTAGGTAAAAAGGAAAAAAAGGTAAGCAGCTGGACACCATATTGGACTAGCCAAATGTTATTTTCTGGGTTTATTCATTTCCACATATTTGGAAGGGATAATGAAAATAAAAAGTAAAAGAAAAATGTTTTTTTTCCAGGTATTAAAGATATCATCATAGCCTTAAACATGATTTAGTAGAATTCGAAATTTTTAAACGACAACTTCTAAATATAAATATATATATATAGATCCGGCTAGAAACTGGAAATTATGAAGACTCCACAATATCAAAGTTCAACCATTTATCCCAAACAAGGGATTTTAAGTTCGACCGATTACTAAACCAAACAAAAACATTTTTTTTAATAAACTGTACGACTCTACTATTGGGGATGAACTTCCCGTTGTAAACCTTCTTGTTTATAGCCTCCCGTATCCTCCAAATAGTTGCAAGAGCCACCATAAAAACTATCTTCTTCCACTTTTTGGATCCCACCTAAAGGTCTAAAAAACTTTACCACTTTTTAACCAAGTAAGAGGAATCCCATTCCCATAAGGAATAGAACTCCTCTTTACAAAGAAAAACTTTGATTTCCAATCTTTCTCAGACTTAACGACATTAAACAAGAAAGGATGATCCTTCTCTATAAGTTGAAGAACATAGCGATGTGAGCCATGTGTTCTCAGCTTATATACGTGAGACAGGTCTCCCACTTGAAGATGGATGCCATAGTTTTCGATGATCCTATTACAAACCATCAAACACCATCAAAATTCTCCAGATTTCAGGCATGGCCTGAGCATAAGCCATCCCTGTTACATCAAAAAAATCTTTGATGAACGAGGGAAAGGGATATCTTAAACCCAGAGAAAAAGGTAAGTACAGGAAGCAGACCCATGTGGACGATGTACAATCAGATTTTACATCAAGGTCATAGGGACGAAACTCGGCAGAACTCGGGAAAGCTTTTGAGTCCTTTAGAGCCTGAATATCCCTATCATCGAAGGAACAAATCTCATCGCCAGGATGGCTCAACAGGTTCTGGTGTATGAAGTCATTGGGGACTCCTACATTTCCAGAAGCTCTGGTTGCCCTTTTTACCATCTTCAGGATCGTATGAATATGTTTACAGGTTTGAAAGAAAATAAGAAAGAGAAGAGAGAAAGATTACCTTCTTTAGAAGATTAAATGTGATTATAAAGGAGGAGGAGAACTCTTGATATAGAGGGCAGAAGATGACCGTGTATAATGGTCATCACTTGATCATCGCCGAAAAAGTAGCCGTTACCTATCCTGACAGGACGTCCCATCAGATCATCAGATAAGATTTGTGGTTAAAAAATATTATTACCTTATAAGATATTAACGGTAACATATTTTTTGGGGACAATTGTTGGTGGTGAAAATTCTCAGGATGATTTTACCTTTATTTTCCTGTATTTGCATCCTCAGGATGCTGAAGAACTTAACAAACTTCAGGATGTAACTATATTTCAGCATGTGCACATCCTGAGGATGGACTAACGAATTATCTTTATATGACATAATTGCAGGTACAACTAAGCTATAATATAGATTTATAACTCTTCTCTAACGTCTATCTTATAACATTCAGTCAAAGAATTCAAGGATGATGATGTTATACTCGCAAGCCAAGTCCAAGCTAAAGGAAGAAGTCAACCTTGTAACCGATATGCATTAAATATCGGCGAAGAATTAGGAAACAACTGCTGCAATGACTGGTTAAGATGTAACAGCCACAACGGTCACCTAAAGTCTTCAAAGAACTTAACTAAGCAGCGGTTTACACGTGATTCATCATTTACTTTCATGTAACTATATATATGGGGATGATTGACGAGTATAGGACACCTTAGACTCACTTGAACTACACATACACTCTGCTGCTCATAGAATACTCACACACTTAGCACAATCTTTGTAATCTTAGTACACTCGTCACTCATTCATCCAAAGTTGTACCATTTTTTACATTATTAATATTAACAAACAAGGCAGGGGCCTAGTCTCTTCCCGAGGTTTTATGCCGACGATCTATAACTGATCAAGGGCTTTCCTCGTACATCGAGTGTCGTTCTTTTATTGCATTACATTTACATTTGCCAGTCTTAGCCAATTTCTTCATTCTGCCTTACAGTTACATCCTCAGGATATAACTGTCCATCGTCAAATTTACCCTTGCCATCCTGAACATAGTTGTCACACATTTACTTCTTTTACATCCTAACTCACCATTTTCAGAATAGAACTAGATTATAGACTTGTTTGACACTTATAGCACTCTACCTCACATTTTCTAATTTGGAAAACAAGATTATTTTTACTAAGTAATTTTTGACCAAAACACATATACCAAGTCAAAAGCACTTAATTTTACTAACCATTTTGCCATTCTTCCTGACATTTCTGGTTTTCTAAGTACATTTTTAATAGGGTAATTAGTTTGAATATGTATCCTATGTGTTTCAAAATAATGCCTTAACTTGGTGGATGCCATTATCAAAGCTAAAATAAGTTTTTTCAAGATGTGAATACCTGGTTTCAACATCTAGTAGAGTTTTACTTGCATAATAGACAGGATGTTGTTGCCCTTCAAAGTCTTTTACCAAAACTGCACTTATTGCATTTCCAGAAATTGCAAGGTATAACTTGAGGGGTTCACCATCCGCAGGTTTCATCAGGAGTGGAGCTGCTGCAAGATATTCCTTCAGCTTCTTCAATGCATCCTCATGCTTCTGTCCCTAGTCAAATTTGTTGTTCTTCTTCAGGATGTCATAGAATTCCTTGGATTTCTATGAGGACTTCGAGATGAACATGTTTAGAGCTGCTATCCTGCCAGTTAATCTTTGTACATCCTTGACATTTGTTGGGGATTTGAGGTCAAGGATGGCTTTTATTTGTTCGAGACTGGCTTCTATCCCTCTTTTAGTTACTAGATATCCAAGAAACTTTCTAGCACCAACTCCAAAATGACATTTGGCTGGGTTTAACTTCATATTGTAGGCATCCAGGATGTCAAAGGCTTCTTTGAGATCCTGAAGATGGTTCTTTGCCTTTTTGGATTTAACCACCATGTCGTCGATGTAAACTTCCATTGTGTCCCCAGTCTTTTCCTTGAACATCATATTCACCAGCCTTTGGTACGTTGCACCTGCATTTTTTAGTCCAAATGGCATAGCTATATAACAATAAATACATGATGGGGTCATGAATGCAGTATCCTCTTGGTCCTCTGGTTACATTTGGATTTGTTGAAATCCTGAGGATGCATCCATGAATGTTAACATCTCATGGCCTGTTGGGGCATCACCATCGAGTCTATATGTTGTAGTGGAAATGGATCTTTAGGACAAGCTTTGTTGAGGTCTGTGTAGTCTACATATACTCTCCATTTCCCATTTTTCTTTTGTACAACCACCACGTTTGCCGGCCATCTTGGGAATTTTACTTCCCTTATCATCTTGGACTTCAGTAATCTGTCTACCTCTTCTTGTATGATGGCATTCCTTTCTGGTGCAAACTTCCTTTGTTTCTATTGAATAAGCTTGAAGCTTTTATCAATTCCATGTTTATGAGTAATGACATCTTTGGAGATGCCAATCATATCCTCATGCTTCCATGCAAATGTCGACATCCTGCATTTTAAAAATGAAAATAGGGATTGTTCAATGTCATTAGGTATGTTCTTACCTATCTGCACAGTGATATCCTTGTTATTTTCGTCGAGACAAACAGCCTTTACATCCTGGTCAGGATGTGCTTTGACATCCTGAGGATGGCACTGTGCATCCTTCTGTAATTACTATGCTTGTCTTAATGAAGCCTTCATTGATGTTGTATAGCAATCCTTGGCTTCTTGTTGATCACTGTCTACTTTGACGACTCCCCATGGCGTTGGTAGCTTCACACATTGGTGATATGTTGAAGGGACTGCCTTCATGTCATGTAACCAAGGTCTCCCCAGGATGACATTGTAGCAGGATAAAGAGTTTATCACACAAAATCTTTGCATAGAGTTTACCCCCTCTACATATACTTGATATCACCCACTGTGCTCTTGGTCTCTCCACTAAAGCCAACCAAGACTGATGATCTGAAAACTATTTCGGTTTTCGGGATGTTCATCCTCTTGAGAGCTTCTAGCTGGATTATATTGACTGAACTCCCACCATCTACAAGTATCCTGCGGACAAAATGATTAGCAATATATAAAGTTATAACTAAACCATCATGGTGAGGATCAAGGATATTTTCTCGATCTTCTTCTTCGAAGCTGATCACTTTTGAAGTTGTCAGGGTGGTAGTCTTTGTGGGTCTTTCTCCTTTTTCTGATTTCGTTTCCCTTGCATGCCTCTTAGCAGCTGAGTAAGATGTTCCACAAATGTCTGATCCACCTGAAATAAAGTTAATTATGCTAGCATCCTTAGGTGGTGATGCTACTCTTTCTGGGATGCTAGTGCCATCCTGAATCTTTGGCTTCTTTTTGCCTAGGAGATCCTTAAGATGGCCCTTGTTCAGAAGATATGCTATTTCCTTTCTGAAGGCAATGCAATCTTCAGTGATGTGACCAAAATCTTCATGGAAGGCACACCATTTTGATTTATCCTTCCATCCTGATTTGCCATCCTTCTTTGGCCATCTTGCTTTGTCTCCAAGATCCTTCATGGCATACATTAATCCTGTTACATCCACAGAAAAACAATAATCTGATAATTTAGGATAGTCATCTTCATCGTCATCCTCAACCACATTGACCTTTTTATTATCAGGTCTAGCATATGGTTTATGCTTATAAGGTTCATTTGTGGGAGTAGATTTTCGATTAGGATGATTATATCTTAAGGATGCTTCTATCCTCTCTTGTATCTTCTTATCATCCTCAAGTCGGATGAACCTTAGAGCCCTGTTCCTGACTTCATCCAAATTCCTACAAGGATTCATCCCCAATTCTTGGTAGAAAGGTGAATCTCTTTGTAGTCCCATCTTGAATGCTTGTAGTGTCGTTGTGACATCTAAGTTAGGGATGTCAAGTGCTTCCTTTCCGAACCTAGTAATATACCCTCTTAGTGATTCTCCCTGTGGCTGAGTCACCCTGTACAAGTCACTTGTCAAACGTTCGATTACAAGAAAATTGATTGTTAAACATATTAATCAAATGTGCAAAAGAAGTAATAGAATAGGGAGGAACACTTAGAAGCCATTTTAAGGCTGGACCAGTGAGGGTGGAGCCGAATCCTTTACATAAGCATGTTTCCTTAAGATTAGCAGGGATCGGATTTATTTCCATCCTTTCCCTGTATTGTGCCACGTGCTCTTTAGGATCTGTGGATCCATCATAGAGCTTCATGCTTGGAGTTTGAAACCTCTTTGGAATCTCTGCATCACATATGGGAGGTGCAAAACAAGACACCCTATGACATGCTGAGGATACTTCGGGGATAGGTTGTATTATCCCTGCTACACTTGATACCATATCCTTAATCTTTTGAAGCCCCCTTGCCAATTGTGGGCTTATACTGTTATTGTTATATCCTTGGGATGGCCCAGCTGTATATCATGGATCCCTGATTGTTGTCATCCTGGGTGTTGTAGTTGTTTCGAGAGCAGAGAATCCAGTGCTCATGGGGATAAAATCTCCTTGATGAATGCCCCCAGAGATGCCAGAGTTGAAATCCAACACTCTAGGTTGTAACGGTGTCCCCATGTCCTCAGTTGGTCTCTTTGTGGATGGCTTGAGAGATTGTATTTCTCTCATCAACATCCGGTTTGTATCCTGTTGTTGTTGCATTTGTTCTTCACCACTGCAAACATGGAAAGGAGTTCATCATTTGACACGAAAACAGGAGGAATGGGTCTAGATGTCCCCAATGTTGGTATAGGTGGGATTGAGAAGTAGAACTTTTTGAGAATGCAGGTGGGGGTGGCAGTGTTGCATTTCTGGTAGAGGTTGAAGATGGCATGGATGAGGAAACAGTTTTATGGGAGGATGACATAGTTGTCAAGATTTGTAAAATGAGTTAATTGGAAAAAAAGTTTTACTAAAGTTTTTTGTTAAATAGCACCACTTGCCCTACAGTGGGCGCCACTTGGTTTGGTCAAAAATTACTTAGTGAAAATAAATTTGTTTTCCAAATTAGAAAAAGTGAGGTAGAGTGCTATAAATGTCGAATATGTTTAAAGTCTAGTTTTATTCTGAAAATGGTGTATCAAGATGTAAAAGAAATAAATATATGACAACTATGCTCAGGATGGCTAAGGTAAGGTTGAGGATGGGCAGTTATATCCTGGGGATGTAACTGTAAGGCAGATTATAGGAATTAGTGAAATAAACACAAATACACAAAGAACAACACTCGATGTACGAGGAAAGCCCTTGATCAGTTGTCGATCACCGGCACAAAACCTCGGGAGGAGTCTAAGCCCCTGCCTTGTTTGTTAATATTAAAAATAGGTAAAAAGGTTACAACTTTGGATGAATGAATGACGAGTGTACTATGATTACAATGATTGTACTAAGTGTGTGTGAGTATCAGAGTATTCTATGATGAGCAACAGAGTGCAAGTGTTGTTCAAGTGAGTCTAATGTGTCCTATACTCGTCAATCATTCCCTTATATATAGTTATATGAAATTAAATAAGAGATCTCACGTAATCCGCTGGTCTTTAATGGTCTTCAAGACCCTTTCATGTGAACGTTAAGTTGTTTCAACTGAATATAGTCGTTTAATAGCGGTTTCCTCCTTCTTCGCCTATATTTAATGCTTGTCGGTTACAAGTTTGACTTATTCTTTGAGCTTGGACTTGGTTTGCAAGTATAACATCATCATCCTTGAATTCTTTGACTGAATGTTGAAATATAGATGTTGGAGAAGACTTACGAATCTACAATATTGGTTGATTGTACCTGCAATAATGTCATAGAAAGATAATCTGTTAGTCCATCCTCAGGATGTACACATGCTAAAATACAGTTACATCCTGAACCCTGTTAGGTCATTCAGTATCCCGAGGATGTTATACTAAGAATATGAGGTAAAATCATCATGAGGATTTTCACCACTAACAAGGATGTGCATTATTATCCTCAGGATGCCACTCTTCAATTGCTGGTTTCAGGATGTGAATAATGGGAATTTTGGATCCTTCTGGTAAGTTCAAAGAGGATCCCAAATTTGCCAAGGCATCAGCTTCAGCATTTTCTTCCCTAGGTGCCTATGTTAGTGTGAATTCTACAAAAGAAGTTGCTAATTTTTTTAACTATTTCAAGATAAATAGCTAGTTTTTGACCTTTTACTACATAAGATCCATTAAAATGATTAGTAATCAACAAGGAATCAACAAACACTTCTAAATTTATAACATGCATATCTCTAACAAGTTGTAAACCAGCAATGAGAGCTTCATACTCTGCCTCATTATTGGTTGTTTGGAATGCACATCAAATTGCATGGGGTATTATGTCCCCTTGTGGCGATTTTAGTAGTATTCCTAACCCTGTACCTCTTGTGTTTGAAGCACCGTCTGTGTATAGAGTCCATTTTTCTAAATTTTCATTTAATTGTTGTACTTCAGACTCTACTTCACTTAGGATGTCACTACTGAAATCAGCCACAAAATCTGCTAGAGCTTGTGATTTGATTGCATTTCTAGGCTCATATACCAAGTCAAAAGCGCTCAATTTTACTGACCATTTTGCCATTCTTCTTGACATTTATGGTTTTCTAAGCACACTTTTAATAGGGTAATTAGTTTGAACATGTATCCTATGTGTTTCAAAATAATGCCTTAACTTGGTAGATGCCATTATTAAAGCTAAAAGAAGTTTTTCAAGATGTGAATACATGGTTCCAGCATCTAATAAAGTTTTACTTACATAGTAGACAGGATGTTGTTGTCCTTCAAATTCTTTCACCAAGACTGCACTTACTGCATTTTAAGAAACTGCAAGGTATAACTTGAGAGGTTCATCATCCTCAGGTTTCATTAGGAGTGGAGCTGCTGCAAGATATTCCTTCAGCTTTTTCAATGCATCCTCGTGCTTTTGTCCCCAGTCAAATTTGTTGTTCTTCTTTAGGATGTCATAGCTCCTTGCATTTTTCTGAAGATTTTGAGATGAATCTGTTCAGAGCTGCTACCCTGCCAGTTAATCTTTATACATCTTTGATATTTGTTGGGGATTTGAGATCAAGGATGGCTTTTATTTGTCCAGGACTGGCTTCTATCCCTCTTTTGGTTACTAGATATCCAAGAAATTTTCCAGCACCAACCCCAAAATGACATTTGGCTGGGTTTAGTTTCATGTTGTAAGCATCCCGGGTGTCAAATTGAAACACCCTAAACCTTTTTAACCGAAAATACGCAGCGGAAATACGAACCAGAAAATTTCTTGCTTGATAAAACATTCTTGTATGTTTTGAACCCATTTCTGCTAAATATTATAGGTGTTTCATACTTTCATTTTTTTATTGTTTCTTATTACATCAAATACAACTCATCTTTATTAGTTTACGTGACCGTGACTGCGACCTCGTACAATTCGTGTCCTCACTCGACCCCCAACCATTTCTTGCTTTGTGAGCTTGACTAGACAACCTGCAACTACCACATAACCATTTCGTTAGTTCATTAAGTGACTTCATGCAAATATTCACAATACGGAAATAACATCAACAATACTCAATGGTCATATCCAAACGCCTTTTTATAAGTTCGGATCCGGTCTCTGGATCCTATCCTCCAATTTCCATGCATTCATACTTACATACCTGCATCTTTATTACCATCGTCATAACAAAAAGATTAAACACTGCAATATACACGCACGTACAAATCCCATGTACAAGTTATCTTGACTCGTCATACTATTCTTCCTTCATGTATTCTCAAGGACAAACATGACGTTTCCGAACCTATACTCAATCTACACATAACGACCAACCTTTACATACAAAACACTTTAACACATTCCCGGGCATAAGCAAATATGCACACATTCTATTACACTAGCATCCAACATGTGATAATTCCACTTACCAAACGGTTTACCATTTGTGTGACCTTGGATAACATTAGAATTCAATCTAAATAGTTACACCCATGATTAAATGTATCCAGAGCCGGTCCTGAGGATTTTAGTGCCTCGGCCGAGCAAAAAAAAGGCCTTTAGGCACAAATGAATTATATAAAGTAATTTGTTTTAAATGATGATTAACGTTATACCAATAAGCACAACAAAAATATAGTATTAGCATGACATAATGTACCAACTAATCGATGATTCGTCAAGCTTTCCTAGCATTCTTGATAACAAATTGTTTGATTAGCTCTTTGCAATTTATACACTCTAAATTTTGAAAGAGGGTCCAATAAGTTTTTCATTTTCATATAAACACAAACTAACAACCCCCCTACCCCCACTACATGGTGGTCCTTATCGGTTGATTAGCTCTTTGAACATCATATTCACTAGCCTTTGATATGTTGCTCCTGCATTTTTTAGTCCAAATGGCATAGCAATATAACAGTAAATACCTGATGGGGTCATGAAAGCAGTATCCTCTTGGTCATGCAGTTCCATTTGGATTTTTTGAAATCCTGAGGATGCATCCATGAAGGTCAACATCTCATGAACTGTTGTGGCATCTACCATTGAGTCTATGTGTGGAAGTGGGAATGGGTCTTTAGGACAAGCCTTGTTGAGGTCTGTGTAGTCTACACACACTCTCCGTTTCCCATTATTCTTTTGTACCACTACCATGTTTGCAAGCCGTCTTGGGAATTTGACTTCCCTTATCATCTTGGACTTAATCAATATGTCCACTTCTTCTTGAATGATATCATTCCTTTCTGGCGCAAAATTCCTTCGTTTCTGCTGTATAGGCTTGAAGCTTTTGTCAATTTCGAGCTTATGAGTGATGACATCTTTGGAGATGCCATTAATATCCTCATGTTTCCATGCAAATGTCGACATCCTGCATTTTAAAAATGAAATTAGAGATTGTTCAATATCATTAGGGATGTCTTACCAATTTGCACAGTGATATCCTTGTTTTCGTCGAGGGTGACAGCCTTTACATCCTTGTCAGGATGTGCTTTGACATCCTGAGGATATAACACTGTGCATCCTTCTGTAATTGCTATGCTTGTCTTGATGAAGCCTTCATCGATGTCGTGTAGCAATCCTTGGCTTCTTCTCGATCAGTGTTTACTTTGACGACTCCCCATGGAGTTGGCATCTTCACACATTGGTGATATGTTGATGAAACTGCTTTCATGTCATGTATCCAAGGTCTTCCCAAGATGACATTGTAGCAGGATAAAGAGTCTATCACACAAAATCTTTGGATAGAGTTTACCCCCTCTACATATACAGGCAGTTTGATATCACCTACTGTGGTCTTGGTCTCTCGACTGAAGCCAACCAAGATTGATGATCTAGAAAGTATTTTAGTTTTCGGGGTGTTCATCCTCTTGAGGGCTTCCAGCTGAATAATGTTGACTAAACTCCCACCATCTACAAGTATCCTGCGAACAAAATGATTAGCAATATATAAAGTTATAACTAAACCATCATGGTGAGGGTCAAGGATATTCTCTTGATCTTCTTCTTCAAAGCTGATCACTTTTGAAGTTGTCAGGATGGTAGTCTTTGTGGGTCTTTCTCCTTTTTCTGATTTTGTTTCTCTTGCATGCCTTTTAGCAGCTGACTAGGATGTTCCACAAATGTCTGATCCACCTGAAATGAAATTAATTATGCCAGCATCTTTGGGTGGAGATGCTGCTCTTTCTGGGATGCTAGTGCCATCCTGAATCTTCAGCTTCTTTTTTCCTAGGAGATCCTTAAGATGGCCCTTGCTTAGAAGATATGCTATTTCCTGTCTCAAGGCAATGCAATCCTCAGTAATGTGGCCGAAATCTTCATGGAAGGCACACCATTTTGATTTATCCTTCCATCCTGACTTGCCATCCTTCCTTGGCCATCTTGCTTTATCTCCAATATCCTTCATAGCATACATTAGTCCTGTTACATCCACAAAAAAACAGTAATCTAATAGTTTAGGACAATCCTCTTCATCGTCATCCTCAACCACATTGACCTTTTTGTTATCGTGTCTAGCATAAGGCTTATGCTTATAAGGTTCGTATGTGGGAGTGGATTTTCGATTAGGATTGTTGTATCTTGAGGATGCTTCTATCCTCTGCTGTATCTTCTTGTCATCATCTAGTCGGATGAACCTTAAGGCCATGTTCCTGACTTCATACAAGTTCCTACAAGGATTCATCACAAATTCTTGGTAGAAAGGTGAATCTCTTTGTAGTCCCATATTGAATGCTTGTACTGCCATAGTGACATCCAAGTTAGGGATGTCAAGTGCTTCCTTTCCAAATCTGGTGATATATTACCTTAAGGACTCTCCTTGTGGCTGAGTCACCCTGTACAAGTCACTTGTCAAACGGTCAAACGTTCGGCTACAAGAAAATTGATTATTAAACATATGCTAGTTACTACATTTCTAATTTAATTATTTGAGTATTTAAGATTCTAATTGATTTTTTGTACTAAAAATACATTTTAGATAACTTTATACAAATCTCACCCATTTCTTTTTTAGCAAAAAAATGTTTTTTACATAGACTTGTTATGAAACCTAACACAAAACAGTAAGATTGACAAATGCACTAACAAAATTTGTCAAGAAGCTAATAATTCTTCATTTAATATCACCTTGTAAAAAACAACCAAAATAGCAAAAAAGTGGTTTAAAAGACGTAGGGAAAAAAAGAGTTGCAACGATCATCATCTACTGAAGTCGTCGAGAAATATCACGCCTCAACATTTCATTAAATTCCTGCACATTCAAATATAACTAAATCAAACTAAATATTCTTATATCCTACACGAGCTAAAAGTAAAAGGACAGTTCTAATGCACTGAGGATCCACTCTTTCGTGTAGTCTTTCCGTTACATTAGTGTAGATTGAATCGGGTCAGGTCTGGTTTGGTTGACTCACGAACACTTCTGTCCACTTCTTAATTTATAAGTATTTGTTAATTATGTTATAAAAACAATATTACTACAGAAACAACCTAAATCTGATTTAGGAGGTTCTATGCTTATTAAATAGAAACAACCTAAATCTGATTTGACCCATTTAGCCTGATTTAGTTAGGACATGCCAAATCAACCCATTCATAAGTAAAAGGGTTGAAATTGCTAACTTGTTTATGAGAAGTGAAAATGCTAACCTGGGCAAGCTCTTCTTCCATACATAACGCATTAATAGCATTTGCATCATAAACGTCGCTGCGTAAAGCAGCAACAGTTTGGACTATTGATGAGAATATTTCTAGAGGTGGGTAATGTTCCACTATTTTCTGGGCCGCGTTTTCAAGGTTCATCTACATATAGGAACCATTCCACCACGTTAAGTATCAGTCCAATAACATTTACACAAGCTATCAATTTATAGAAGGTAAAAGGCAAGAAAGAAATTGCATACAAGTACTAGCCTCCTTGACCTTTGCAAAACTATGGAGCCTTGGACTTCTATAAAGTAGAGGTGGAAAAATTGACGGGTCAAGACTTTTTGCCGGAACTTTCATATTTTGTTATATATGATAAATGTGTTAATTCTTGTTAAAAAGATTAAATTATATTAGTAATGATCTAGTTTAACTTGTAAAATGATTCATGAGGTTTTATACATTGTAACCACATTTTGATAACTTCTGACCCATTTACCTTATTTGTTTTTAGCTAAGATTTTCGAGTTTACTCGTTTGACTCCACAGAGATAAAACATAACCCGACTCGACCCATTCATAAGTAAATTGATTTGAAATTACCACCTCTAGTACTATACAATATTCTTGATTAACGTCATGAGTGACGAACCAAAAGCTTTCAACTAAGGGGTCACGATAGTTTTTTTTTGTTTTTTTTTAAATTCGCTTCAACTACTCCACCAACGACAGTTTGGAGTGTCAAACTGCAAGAAAGCGATTTGTTAGATACCCAACTAGTTCTGTTGTTCATGCCTTTTTTTAACACTTTAAAACAATTAAGTTCATGCATCTAACAAGAACTGAGTTTTTTTAAACTTGACTGTGTTAGAACAAACCTGAAATTCCCTGGATCTTTCATTAGTGTTAAAACTCTTCACACTGCTAGAACGTCGATGAAGCGTGCCTTTTCTAGATGGTACAGATTGAAGCTTATTTGAACTTGAACTCCCACTATTGAGAGCTTGAGAAACAAATGGCATCGTCTGTTGAACCAAACTTGACATATCAATGTTGCCGTTGCCACTGGACCCGCCCATGCCTGCCAACATGCTAGTTAAATCTTTATTACCATCCATATGTTGAGCAAACTGATTGACTGTGTTCATCATTTCAGGGTTTTGAGCAAGTTGACTCATTAAACTCCTAAATAAATCTGGAGATCCAACCCCGTTTTGATTGTAAACACCAGCCAAAAGATTATTTAACGCAGGATTTTGCATAATTTGATTCATGGTTGTGGCAAGATCCATTTGGCCTCCAGCAGATGAAGTAGAACCACCACTACTACCCGCCTCAAATCTTGTCTGCCGCTGTCGTCTCTAATATCACATTTATAGACAGTTTTAGCACATATCACTTGTCTAAACAATTACATAAATAATACAACAGGAAAAGTGATCATGATTTTTATAAATAAAAGTATTGGAACATGGGCACACTTTAGGTTGTAAACCTCCCGGGCCAAGTCCAAGGGGAATGTTCCTTCGGGACGAACCACCTTCCGTTTCACTTAAAGATTGCATTCTTGTGCTACTGGGAGTGGCATTTCCCGTGCCTCCTACATCCTGTTAGATACTATGTAAGTGGCATTCGAGTAATTATGGCTGCGATAAATCTAAAAAAACACAAAAGAAACTAGTAAAGGCAGACCAGGTCAAAATAGGTTTGGCTGTAGCCGTTTGTTCGGGTCGGGTTGATCCAAAGACACGTACCTTCATCTTTTAAAATCTTATAAATAGTGAATGGGTTGGATATGGTTTTATAAAATAGGCTTTAAGAATAGTAATCTAAGTTTTTGAATAAAAGATATACTTTTCTTTTTGGCTTTTGTTTTTATTTAACCGGTTTGAGATAAATTTAACCCAAATTGACCATGGGGCAAAACTGCTACATCAAGAAACAAACATAAAACATACTGTCCGAACTTCTTGAACACCAACATCTGCTTGGCCTAGATGGAAAAAATAACAAACTTTAACACAAAGTCACAAAATCAAATGAATTAAATTTTTAAAACTTATCATATTAAACATAGACGTACCAACAGAACTCTGGATTCCGCTCATGTTATCACCAATGCCTCTGGTCTGTGAGCTGACTCCAGCTATACCATGGAAATCAAAAGTTTTTGTAACGCATAAATAGTGATTATGATGAAAATAATTAAGTAGAAAAAACATACCATTTATGTTAGCATGTTGTCCTAGGTTTGAGTTGACATTAGTTTCCCTTGGACCTACTCAAATGAATAATATA
This sequence comes from Ambrosia x helenae, assembly GCA_030844895.1. NCBI lineage: Eukaryota > Viridiplantae > Streptophyta > Magnoliopsida > Asterales > Asteraceae > Ambrosia > Ambrosia x helenae. The sequence continues at coordinate 58,617 of JAUTDX010002125.1, forward strand.
AGAAAATATCATGATAACATATGTAGTGGTTAGGTTTTAGTTACTGACCAGGATGGATATGTATGTTAAGATGTCGTGGAACAGCTCCTATTCCAACAGGACCAATAGACCCACCAAAGAGAGAGTTAGTTTGCAGAGGAAATGGTTGAACCATAATGGGATTAGGACCAGAAGAAGATATGTAAACAGCAGGCCCGGCGTTTACAGAAGATTCAGCCTGAAATGTTTGCCATCTTCAGTTGTATCTTGTAAATATTATTTTTCATAAGATTATACTGTGGCAAATTAGAAAAATGAAATGACATACAGGTGACTGTCCAATCCGCAATGTTAGCATTGTACGACCTAGCTCTAGTAAAAGAACACCTAGATGCTGCATAGCAAGCCCAGATTGCATTGCTTCGGTCTGAATTTGGGTTCTCACTCTGTCATCACCCGACCTCTCCTCTTCTTCTAGCCTTCGTGCGGTATGCTACAAAATTATATAGGAAAATTTTATTTTAATTATCATTAGAAATATGGTAACCAATTTACAAAAACCAAGGTATAGAGAAAGGTAAGTACAGATAAGGAATCAACAGCGTGCCCACTAAGAAGACGTTGTGCTTGTCGCATGACAACTACCAAAGCTTCTAGTGATGGCAAGCCATGTGCATTGGAGGGTAGTTCTACAGATGGGAAGCCTTCCGTACTATCTGAAGGTTCATGACCTGCAAAAAGATCCAAAAGTAAAGGTCATGCAAACAATTCATAGAAGGTAATGTGTTGATAAGAAAATAATGCTTACCGCCATTTTGAGATAATGCCCGGTCCATGTGGTTCATAAACTCAGAAAGTGTGTGCAAGGACTCAGGAATCGGCTGCAGGTGAGTAAACAATGAAAAAAAAAAACAAGTAAGGTTGGGTAGAAACACAGAAGAAACTTTAGCTTGAATTAAGGAAGTTCAAAACATGTTTACTACCGCAGCAAGTGTAGGTACAGTTGGCGCTGATCCTACGGGGATTGGATACCCTTGAGGCATTGACTGACCAAGACTTCTAGGCTGCGACTGATTTCCCGCTTCATTTCCATGGGCAACTTGCATGGGCATACTGAACTGTAAACAAGTAAACAACCAACATACATCAAGTAGTAAACTTAATTACTCACATACAAATCATTATGAAAGATTATTCATAGCTCATAGTAACATGAAGAGAAAGAACAAACACAAGTTACCTGCATATGTGGTTGTGTTGTTCCAATACCAGCAATGATGCCCTGTCCAAAGAAATTAAGAACTGCCCCAATCACCTTGAAAAGGAAAAAGAGATTTCAAACCATGATCGCCATAAAGCACACTAATTAGTGTCATAGACAACACTTTTGCAAAATCCAGAACCTGATTTATATCCGGACTGCCAACTTCATCTTGCTCTCCAACATTAAATGTCCCAAGAACTACACCATGTGAAACATGTCCGACGTGAGGACGTATACCAGTCACATTATCATCTTGTCCTGGCACCAAAATCATAATTTAATGTTCTGGATATAAATAATTTAAAAATGTATTGCATACTTATCTACAATATATATCTTGTAAGGGTATCATGAACATCCACCTGCATTTTCGCTCCTTGCAGTTGTCTCCACATTGAGGGAGCTAGACGAGGGTTGAAATTCAGATGGTTTTCTAGCCACTAGATGTAGTGTATGCCCACTTTTGACATCTATAAACCATAAAGGCTAAAACCATAGTACAAGCTAAATGGAAAACTACTGATACGGAAAAATAAACCCGAATAAATAGCATTCTATCAAAAATCACATTTTTTGTAAAACAATTTTTTTTCTAATTAGATTTTTTGTAACCTGTTATGCACATTCTTGAAACACCTATAAGAGTCAACAATCTTAAAGTTTAATAATGAACATATATATTCTACATTTGAAAACTAAATAATATATAACGTAAGAATAGGATACGGTACTCTGAAGGAAGGTCATCGTCTTTCAGCACCTTACCTCTAAAGATCAACCGTTGCTGATCCATTGGAAGGTTGACTTCACTAGCTATAGTCTCCTTGAATGTCGAAACTAACATCTGATTTGTTTTTTATTTACAAAAAAAGAAAAGAAAAAAAGAGACATGATAAGCAAGGACTGAAGAAGAGTAGTGACATGTGTGTATATTTAAAAAGGGAATAGGAGCAATACATTTTTGTCGACAATAAAGTTGTGTAACTGTGAATCTAGTGTCTTGATATTAATCTCCAACTTTGATCCAGAAGCCATGGATTCAGAATTTTTACCCGTAGCATTACTTATTGCACTTTCATCTAAATGTTTATCTAACACGCTTTTAGATTTCAAGCCGTCAAGAGCAATTTCAGCTATATTTTCTCCTTCATCCGAACGTTTATCTGCAACACCTTTTAATTTCAAATCATCAAGAGCAACTTCAGCTATACTTTCACCTTCATCCGAATGTTTATCTGTAACACCCTTTGATTTCAAAGAGTCCAGACAAACTTTGGATATACTTTCACCTTCATCTGAACATTTATCTGCAACACCCTTTGATTTCAATGCATCTAGAGAAACTTCAGCTATACTTTCACCTTCATCCAATTGTTGATCTGCAACACCTTTTGATTTCAAAGCATCAACAGCAACTTCCGCTATACTTTCACCTTCATCTAAACATTTATCTGCAACACCTTTTGATTTCAATGCATCTAGAGCAACTTCAACTATAATTTCACCTTCATCCCATTGTTGATCTGCAACACCTTTTGATTTCAAAGCTTCAACAGCGACTTCCGCTATACTTTCACCTTCATCTGAACTTTTATCTTCAACGCCTTTTGGTTTCAATTTATCTAGAGCAACTTCAGCTATACTTTCACCTTCATCTGAATGTTGATCCGCAACACCTTTTGATTTCAAAGCATCAACAACAACTTCCGCTATACTTTTACCTTCATCTGAACATTTATCTTCAACGCCTTTTGGTTTCAAACTTTCAAGTGCAGCTTCAACTATTCTGTCACCTTTGTCTGTATGTTCATCTGCAACATGAGCAACTTCAGCTATAATCTTATCTTTATCCATCTGTTTCTCTGCATCACCTTTCGGTTTCAAACTTTCAAGTGCAACTTCAGTTATTCTGTCACCTTTATCTGTATGTTCATCCACAACACGAGCAACTTCAGCTATAATTTCATCTTTTTCTAGTTGTTTCTCTGCACCACCATCTGGTTTCAAACTGTCAAGTGCAACTTCATCTATTCTCTCACTTTTATCTGAATGTTTATCTGCAACAACAGAAACTCCAGCCATAGATGTCTCACCTTCATCCGATTGTTTATCGGCAACACCTTTAGATTTTGAACTTTCAAGAGAAACATCAGCTATAATTTCATCTTTTTCTAGCTGTTTCTCTGCACCACCATCTGGTTTCAAACTTTCAAGTGCAACTTCATCTATTCTCTCACTTTTATCTGAATGTTTATCTGCAACAACAGAAACTCCAGCCATAGATGTCTCACCTTCATCTGATTGTTTATCGGCAACACCTTTAGATTTTGAACTTTCAAGAGAAACATCAGCTATAATTTCATCTTTTTCTAGTTGTTTCTCTGCACCACCATCTGGTTTCATACTTTCAAGTGCAACTTCATCTATTATCTCACTTTTATCTGAATGTTTATCCGCAACAACAGAAACTCCAGCCATAGATGTCTCACCTTCATCCGATTGTTTATCGGCAACACCTTTAGATTTTGAACTTTCAAGAGAAACATCAGCTATAATTTCATCTTTTTCTAGTTGTTTCTCTGCACCACCATCTAGTTTCAAACTTTCAAGTGCAACTTCATCTATTCTCTCACCTTTATCTGAATGTTTATCAGCAACAACAGAAACTCTAGCCATAGACGTCTCACCTTCATCCGATTGTTTATCGGCAACACCATTAGATTTTGAACTTTCAAGAGCAACATCAGCTATACCTACACCTTCATCAGAATGTAGATTTTCCACAACAGATGATTTCAGTTCCAAACTCTTAACAGAAACATTATCTATAGTCAAATGTTCATCCGAACGTTTATCTGCAGCATCTTTTGCTTTTAAACTTTCAAGAGCAACATCAACTATATCTACACTTTCATCAGAGTGTCGATTTTCCACACTAGTAGATTTAGGTTCCAAACTCTTAACAAAAACATTATCTTTAGTCACATGTTCATCAAGATGTTGGTCTGCCATGAGAAAGTATCCCGAACCAGGATAACTGAACTGATAAGACTATCTAATCTTCAATGTTATCTGTATATCCAATTCATGATGATAGTAAAATAAGCATACATCCATTTGCATACATTCATATGGATTTAGTATAGAGTTGTATACTAGTCGAGTTGAGCCAAGGTGTGCTTGGGCTTAGCTTGTTTACATTCAAGCCAAGCTGGCTTAGCTCGTTTATCTTAACAAGAAGAAAGTTGAGCTTTGGCTCGGCTAGTCAAAAACTCGATCCAGCTCGTGACATGTTGAGTTGGCTCTTTCATTTTTAGAAATATTAAAAAATTTTATTAACACATAACCGCAAAAGATTACATCAAGATAGTTTGGGCTTTATATATAAACCAACCAAACAAACTAAGCCAATTTCGAGCAAGCTTTTCTCAAGCGAGTTGCGAGTCACATGGCTTTTTGAAGAGCCCAAATTCTGTCATTAATATTCTTAACTGTTTTAGGGTTAACAGTTTAACATCCAAATCCAGAAATTTGTGTTTTTGCCAACACAAAATTAGAATTATGGCTAAACATTTTTATATAATTTGGGAACAGCATTTGCTACAAATCAAATTCACTCATTTAATAATATTGATATTGCAAGAAATCAAGAACACGTAAAGAAAACAAATAAAATGTGATTAAATTTGAACCTGGAGAGCAAAATATGAAGGTCAATATTTGGGAGAATGTTAAATAGGTATCAAATTTTATACCAAGAACATGATCATTCATCTATGTCCATTTCAATAACCCTAGATCTGCATGTGTTTCTGCCTAGCGTTTTTTACTGAGCAATTATTGATGTCAATTGAAATTATTTAAAAAATATGAAATTTATTCTAGATTTGGAAATTTGTTAAATAAATGCAAGAATATTAGCATGGAAATTTTTATGAGGTGTAAGAATAAAAATGATATGTTGAGGTAGTTATTTTTTTTCTCATAAGTTAAACTAGTTTTTCTAACCACTGCGTGTTGCGGCGGCGTAGCAAGCGACATAGAAAGTATACGCTACAATTAATCCGACTCATTTTCGAACTAAAATTACGTCAAAACGTAGAGTAATCCGAATTCATACTGTTGAAATAAAATGTATTATATTTGATCCGGCTTGTTTCCAAACAATATGTGGTGTCATAAATTATATAGACTACAGTCGACTAGACTCATTTCCGAATTAAATTTACGTTGAAATGTATGATAACTCAATTTTATAACGTCGAATGAAAACATATTACATTTGACACGATTTGTTTCTAAACAAATGTACGTCAAAACGTAGTCTAACTCATAGTACTGGTACTCGATATAGTATACGATATCAAAATTTGGATGCATATATATCACAACTCCATTTCTAACGAAACTTATACCGGAAACAATAGAAAATGAATACTGACACTGCTACAAAAAATTGTTCGGATGGTATCGATTTGGTGCGTCATAGTAAAAAAATCAAGTATATTTGACAAGTTTGATATAAACAAAACCTGTATCAAACATTACCAAATATTTTTTTTTATGATGTGAAATTCAAAAGAAAATACATAATATTGTTATGAATTTGAAAAAGTATTGTAACATAAGAATAGATATAACGAAAAATGATAGATGTTATGGTTATGGGCTGCTTTTAATAATTTACACATTAGAGGGGTTGTCCTCTTTTGATTAGCGTTGGAGATGCTATAACTATTGGTCAACCAGGAATCACTCCGTTTGTATATTTGGGTATAAAGACGACTGCAAATATGAACAGGGTGAACAACTGGGAGCCGGTAATGGAGGTATTTCGGAGAAGACTGACGAAGTGGAAGGCGTCTTCTTTATCTATAGGCGGGTCAAGCCTTGGTCTGCGCTGATGCCGACGGTGCAACTGTGACGTAGAAGGTAAGTGTCCGCGGGTGCGGACCAGTGACGTAAAACGTAACGTTCTGTGCGGGGCGCGGAACAGTGACGGAACGTAAGGATCCGCCTGAGGCGGATAGGATGTGTCATGCGCACCATTGGGCTGCGTAGACTCGGGAGGATGCTCCTGGTGGAGCATTCAACCTAGTTGAATGGAAGAATAATATAGTGTTATGTGTAGGCGTTTGAGTTCGCGCGATGAATAAAAGGCTAGAGTTAAGTAAGCAAGGCTAAGGTGAGTTTCTATCGCCCATGTTTTAATGTTTTAAATGTTTTCGGGCTGATTACATGCTTAACTGTTTTAAATAAAAGAGGAAGCGCTTGGTTTAATTTAACGTTTTAAATAGGGCGCACCTATGTAATGTATGTGTAGTATGAATGACGTTGGTTTCCTTCGGGAAGGCAACAAGACGACGCGGAGGGTTACATTGTGACCCAAAGCGAGCGAGTACGACGCTAAGGATTGCTATAGTAGTCTGAGGCGGGCGAGAACGACGTCAAGAGTGCATGAACGAACTAAGTTTACAATGATTGTGTAGTGTTGTGTTGTGTGTGAGTAGAGAGAGTATTAAGTGTTAGCTAGCTAGTATCAAGTGCTTTATATACGATTTTAGGAAACTTTATATAGCTTTTAATTATATTATCATTTCCTAACTATTATATAGATAGTTAATCATTTCCAAATTATTATTCACATTTCGAATTATTTTCCGAATTATTTTGTAGATGATTTGTAGGAGATAAATATGGCAAGACATTCGAAATTATATGGTCGTTTTCTTTTATTCATTTAAATCGTGATTTCTGAATTATTTTGATATTTAAATGATATTCATTTAAATCATGATTTTCGAATTATTTTTATATACAAATGAAAGACGCAAAAATAGTAATAACAATAAATAATATTAAATAAAAAATATTAATAAATAACATCAAATTAAAATCATAATAAATAAGATTAAAAATCTTAATAAGTTACCATTCTTATTGTTAATCGACTATATATTTTGAGAAACATATTTATTAATAATAAATATTAAAATTAGGAAACTAAAAATTAGCATACAAATTTGAGACCATTAAGACTTTAATCGTGTAAATTGATTACTATTTCTTAAAATTAGCACACTTAAAATTATGACAATTGATTAAAGAAAAGTCATATTGAAATCATAATGATGATTATCGTTACACAATTGATTAAAGGAAATTCATAATATAAAAATAAAAGTCGGTCAACAATATTAAACCGAAATTCGTAAAATAGTAATATCAATGTATGAGATTAAAAATCTAAATAAATAACATCAAAATCATAATCAATAATTCAAATCAATTACATTAGCACACGAATTTGAAACCATGATGACTTTAATCGTGTAATTGACAATTGATTAAAGGAAAGTCATAATTTCAAAATTATATTAAAATCATAATCAATCATTCAGATTGAATGACATTAAAATCATCCGCCTGTCACATTGTCATCTTAAAATTAGCACCCTGATTTGAAATCATGATGATGATTATCGTTTTATGACAATTGATTAAAGGAAAGTCATAATATAAAAATGAAAGTCTGTCAGCAATATTGAAACGAAATTCGTAAAAATAGTAACATTCGTTAAGGTAACCATTTAATTTCGTAAATTTTTGGAGCTCCATTTATTTAGTTGGATCCTAGAGGCCCTCTCTAAGGCCTCCATTCGACCCGAGGCTACTCATTTATTATATAGATAGATGTGGGTATCACCTCCTAAATTAGATTAGCTTACACTCCAAGTTTTGTACTCCTATATATACCCTCACTGTATCTCATTGTAAAGACACATGATTAATGAAATTCTAGATCTCTCTTCCTATTCTTGTTCTTATATTATTTTGCTATTAGGCTAGTTTCACAACACGTTATCAGCACGAGTTCGCTCGTTGCTCTCCTTTTCTCATTTCTTTTGAATCCATAGTTTAACGTCGCCCTATATCGTTGTGTTAAAAAAAAACGACGATGGACTTAGGTGACGGAGCCGTGAGATCTAATCAGGATGAGAGGCGAAGGAATAGGATGAGGCATGTTTTCCATGACCATGGGATTTTGGAGTCTCGGAAAGTCGCCTCCATGCCAACCTTAATCGTTAACCAAAAAGGTAAACAAGAGTATGAGGTAATTACGAAAATCCCTTTATAATTTTCAGTATATCTATGGGTTTGCTTTTGTGATCGATTATGGATTGTCATCTTGTGTCACCAATTTATTTTGTTGATTAGTGTTACAAAATAATTATATAATTATATCGGCTACTGTAGCATTAATTTGTAGTTTTAATTAAAGAAGTTGAAATATAAAATTTAAAAGCTAAATCTATTCTATAATAGTCCCCTGGCTAAATGATTTGTTCTTAGTTTTCATCTTGTTTTTTCTTCAGTTTCATTTAAAGGGTCGGTGCTATTTGAGTCCATTACAATGCCATGACCACAAACAATGTGAACCACCGAGTTGAATGTTAATTTCGTTGAAAGTGATTACAATGATATTCATATAGTATTGGTAAGATAGTAATTTTATTAAATTTGTCAGATGGTCAAATAAATCAATAAATTATATTGAGAAAAAACTTAATATAACTTGTATATGATTTGTCATCAATTTCGGTAGGTCGGTATCAACTTTGATTATGTCTTTAAATGGGTCATCTACGTGTGTTTTGGTTTTATTCACTGCACAAGAAAGTGTTTCCGATCCAGGATTCTGTTATTTGCAGTCGAATAATATGTAATCCGCTTGTGTTCTTCTTTGGTGGTATATATAAATGTGTATGCGATGTGTATTTGACTTACGATGAACTGATCATTGATGGATATTGAAGTTATTTGGATCTGTGAACTATTGTAATCATGTATATGCACCTTACTAAATTAATACATTGTAGCATGATGTGTATATTTGATGTTATTGTATTCCCCGAATAGTTATATAACCAAAAATAAAATTAGAGTAGTTGGTTTAAACAAAGTGTATTGTAAATGTAATTGAGTAGAATTGAGAAAATGGTTTGTTTGGAGTTGGACAACAATTAATTGTTAGTTTTTCTTGTCTATAGGTGTAGACACATTAGACATGCCTAATTAAAGTTCATGTTTAATTGGTGTCGAGTTTTTTTGATTATTTACTTAAAAAAACTAAATGATTCACATATAAATGTGCATTCTAGTATACATGTCATAAGTTATGCTTTTACTTGGTTGATTTAGGCTTACACTCTTTGATTCTAAAAGTTTCAAGCATTTGGTTTGTCTAAAAATTGGGTATCATTTTGTTTTATAAAAACTTAACTTTAGGCCAACTGCACATATGAGACTTGATTGCATGTATACCAATATTATTATGTGTGAATAAATAGTTAATATTCAGGTATGAATTCATATGCATGCTTATATAATTCTAAATTGTGATTCAAGATGCGTGATTTTCATGGTGAATTTCGTTATATATCAGCTTTGTCATATGGAACAACAATATTTTAAAAGGCATGAAGTTATATTCATATTATAGAGTGATATCGGATTGGTTTTATTGGAAGAGTATGACTATTGTAATTGTATTGACTTTCAAGTATTCATATGGATATTATTAGATAAATCAAAAGAGCAAACTTATGGTTTATTATATCATTCCCATGAAAAATATAGATATTCTTAGATTCCACATCTAAATTGGCATACTCTCTGTATCTCATTATTAGGTTATAAAAGGTTATTAAATGTTAGATCAATAATACTATATGACCCGGACATATAATTACTTCAAAACTGATGCTATGTGAAGAAAAGTTTGTTTATTGAGAATATCGAATAAAACAAATTTTGTTTATCAAACCTCGTACATGCTCATGAAGTAGCAATATCATTAAAAGGGTATGAAAGGTTTCAAATGATTTTATCAGTATGTCTGAGAGCATAATAAAAAACCATGAAACCTGTTTGGTTTTACTATGATCTATGAAGTGAATATATATTATCGTTATGATCACGGGCATCATTGGGAAATTATAATTATGGTCATATTACAATGATGAAATCGACCATGAGAATTGTAATGATGTCAATAATGAGATTAACCACCACATGTGGTAAATAAAAAGCGTGATTTTATAACATGATAGTTTGAACTTTGAAGTTATGATACATTTTCTCATATCTAATGTTTTGTATTACATACGTGCAAGTAATACATGTACGATCATAAACCAAAAGTTTATGGATCATAATTATTTAATTAGTTGGCATGACCGGTTAGACCATACCGAGTCAATAATGATGTGAACATAATGAAGAACTTAAAGATTATTCAATCAGATAAATTGCATGTATTATTTGCTCAAAAGTTAAATTATATATTTGCCATATAGTATCTCTAAATACTCTGGAAGTGATTAAAGGATATGTATATTCTAACATGATACCATTTAGTATTTAAAATCGATGCATCGTCTAAATGGTTATCAAGTTCGCAACCTGAAGTTTGCGTGATTTATGACTTAGCTAATAAGATAGCAAACATTTATTCCAGATTGGCATGTTTATTTTGGTTATAATGGTGAATTTAATTCCCAACTTAGTAATGATAACTAGAATAAGTGTTTTGGTAAGACGATCAATGAACATCTATGATTGATTGCAAAGCCAACAATCATGAGAGCAAAAATACATGTTTATATGAGTACATGTGGGTTATGCATGACTAGCATTAATTCACATCAAACCAGCAAGTTGTAATAGCTTATCCCCATATAGTTGGTTTTTGGTCAGGAACCAAATATTTCCATCTAAAATTTCTGCTTGTGCGACATATATTGAAATTGATCAACCATGTCACGCAAAGACGAGACCTCAAAAGGTGGTTGGGTATAATAGAGTCGTGAACGAGATATTTACTTATGGCTTAACTAATTGTTATCCATCTCAATGGATTAACATTCCTAACGTCAAGGGGAGATAAAAGGCAGTTGGTAAAGAAATGAGTTGGTATAAGTTATAATTGATCCTCAAAATAAAGTCATAACAAAGTTTTAAAGCATAACTCATTTACAAATTACAATGATTGACAAATTAATTACCAGACACATTAACTGACCTAAATATGTGGACTAGCTAATTAAGTCACATATACCAACTGCTAATGCTCCAATTAAGAAAATATTATAAGGCTATTGCACGTCTGAAGCGTGGTAGACTGGCCGATTCCATGAATAAAATCCTCGAGAAATGGGAGCAAGTAATAAAGATGGTCAAATTAAGGTTATAGTAAAAGGTCTTTTGTAGAGATATTAGACATGATGGTTCCAGACGAACCTCAGGTACCTGAAAATTAAAGAAATCTCATTATGTAGTATCATGTCTAGGAAATATATGGAATCGAAATAAAATCGGCATCGTTATACTTTTGTATGTAATGTAGCTCTTTAAATGAAGATCAAGATTTAAGACCTGCCTTTTGATGTACAAGAAATAATTGGCCAAAATGGAAAGACGCAAAAGAGGCAGAGTTCAATTCTCTATCGAAATGGAAAGCTTTTGGACTAGTACTCCATACAACAAAAATTGTAAAACATATTTATATGGAAAGGTCTTTTGTACGAATCAACATTTAAAAAGAAAATGATATAAGGCAAAATTGGTAGCACAAGAATTTCGCAAAGACCCGTTATTTTTAAGAGGGGATGCATTCGCCAAAGGTGGATGCAGTGACTTTCCAATATTTTATTAGTCTGGTAATATAAAAAGAGAATTGATATGCGCCTTATAAATGTTATGTATCATTTGATACTAAAAGTTTACATGGAAGTACCTGATGAGGGATTTAACTTGTCAAAATCATGTAAAGTAAGTTCTCGAGAACATTATGATTGTTATGAACAGAATTAGATCTGAATACTTATATAATTGAGTTGATTATAATTGGAACTCCTCATGAGTATCCTAAAGCATCTGAGTATTTAAAAGTTTAATTGAAACACCTTAACGATGTAATTCTTGTGCACAATAAACAGTCCTAGAAAAGTTATACCTGGTTAATTTATCTAAATAACCAGTGTACATGCATGGTACAATATGCATATCAGAAATGAAGCAAGTGTTTACAACATCGTTGCATATGATGTGTTCAACGAGCAAGGTTATGTACTAAAACACTTAAAGAGTAAATGCACTTGCATAATTGGTCAAGATGGAAAAAGTCCTTGATGAATTGATGATGCCTGAAGCATTGATATCAATACCTTAAGAAGCATTTTGTAAAGTTAACAAAATATATATGGACTAAAATAGTCGGGTTGAGTGTTGTATAACTCATGAGACATTATGACAAAGAGGAATATAAGTTTGATACTATTATCCATATTTTAGCATAAGTTCTCTCTTAAAAGTTCACTATAATCGCAGTTTATAGTGATACTGCCTAGGCATCATTGAGAGACTATGTAGAACTTTTAAAGGGAGAATTTATTTTGAAAGTCCTTGAGATAGTTTAATTATTGCTTGGCTTAGAGTTCGAGTATATGTGATGATATGTGTATCAATCCATCAAAGTATATCTAGAAATGTTGGGACATTTTACAATGGATAAATCTTATACTGAAAGTACATTAAAGGTTGTCCGATTACTTGATATGGGAAATGACTCCTTTCATCTCCTATCAAAGTAGAGATTCTCAGTCTAGAAGTCCCATTAGTTAAATGCATGTGTGCACTTATATATGTTTTGCTAGCTATGCATGACAATAATATCTTTTATTTGAACTTATTGTCATGGTTTAATATGTGTCATGCAAAGAGGCATTGGAATAGGTTATTAGAACTATTTTGTTACATCAAAGGTATGTAAGATATGAAATTATATTTTACTAACCTATGAAAACAAGTTTTGCTAGTCTTATAGATGCATGGAATGTAATACAACATAGTTGTGGATATTATGGTATTTGCTTATAAGAGGATGCACCAGAAATCTCATATGAAGATCATACAACATTGCCAACACAAAGGATTGTACCCCAAGGGATCAAGCAACAAATCATTAACTACAAAGGTTTTGAGAAACTTCTATAGAAGATCCACACTAGTGATTTAGAGAATAGATATTCAAATGAGGGGGAGTATCATAAAAGTTGCACTCTTTGTCCCTTCACTAAGTTTTATCCCATTGGGTTTTATTAGCAAGGTTTTTAATGAGGCAATATCTTATCATCATCAGGGGGACAATACGCGCTGCACTCTTTTTCCCTTAGCTATGGTTTTGTCCCACTGGGCTATCCTAGCAAGGTTTTTAACGAGGTAGCATCTCAAAGCATGTTAAGTTGATAACTAAGGGGGAGTGTTATAAATATATTGTATTAATGTGGTTATCACCTCCTAAATTAGATTAGCTTACTCTCCAAGTTTTGTACTCCTATATATACCCTCATTGTATCTCATTTTAAAGACACATGATTAATGAAATTCTAGATCTCTCTCCCTATTCTTGTTCTCATATTATTTTGCTATTAGGCTAGTTTCTCAACAATTTGCAACTTATTCCAAGGGTCTTATTTTTATATACTTGTGTGTGTTCATCTAGTTATTCATAATAATCAGATTTTTGCTCAAAATAGATCATACATGCTCCTAATGATTTCAGTGCTTTGTTAATTGCAAATTGTTTGATCACCTCTTCGTAGTTTATACTCCCAATGATTTTGTTCTCGATAACTATCATCACCAATCCACTAAGTCTTATGGCTCAAAAAAAAACGTGTAATTCTAACAAGTAACAAATAACAATTAATCAATTACGGCTCAACAATAAACAATATACCTAATCAATCAGTAAAACACTCAAGTCTAACAATAAATAAATAATTAATCAATCAGGGCTCTACATTGGGCTCAACAAAACATCTAATTCTAACAAATAACAAATAATCAACTAGGGCTCTACATTGGGCTAAAAAACATCAAATATAGTGTCGTTACTACTACGAGTTAGAAACCATTACTGACATGTAACCCCCGATAAGTATGCCCAGAATGTTTGAACTACCGTCATCCTCGGTAATTCCACAAGTTAGAGATAATATGCACCCGCCCAGCATCCGGCCGTCGGGTGGGGTTAGTCAAGCCCAATAGATCTATCCACATTTCCCCCGTTATGTATTCCCACATATTCATGGTTTCCCCCTGGGACTTCCAGATGAAACGCCCATATAGCAAACAAAAACAAGCATAATATAACATGACCTTTAAGAAATGTAAGTATGAAGCATGTTTCTCCCCAAAAGCAAAACAGTAAAAGCGGGGCTGTGACACTCACCTTAGGCTGCGTTACTTGAAAATAGTTTAATCAACAAGCTATGATATCCCCGAATAACGGCGACCTATCATAAGACGTATATAAGTACCCAGACTAATAACCCGTAGGTTAACTAGTCCCCGAATGTCCAGACCATAACCAAGTACGTTTGAAAAAATGTTTTGACCGTTAATCTGACCACACAAGACAAGACCTGACATCCCATTGGTGACCCGGCATCCCACGTGTTAACCAAATACGATAAATCAAGCAATCATACGCAACTATGCACTTAACACACATAAAAGTTCGCTAAGTCTATCATACAATTCATATATAGCATATACGAGTCTGAACATGTGTTAATAGGTTATTAGGCATGTCACGAGGTTCCAAACATGTTCCTACATGTTAAACCATATTTCGGAATTTCAAAATACACTTTACAGCAGCAAAACACACGATTAGGCACCAAAACACGCGATTAGGAATCAACCATGCAATTAGGAAAACAAACAGGCAATTAGCTAAAGCTAATCGCCCTTATCTTGGGCGAGTAGCCCTAAGGCAGGCGATTAGCTTCCTAATCGCCCCTTGGACAGGAGAGTAGCTTTCCTACTCGCCCCTGCAGTCCAAGGGTCACTTTTCGCGCGTTTAACCTCCTAAATCAAATCCGAAACATGTAAAAACATCCAACATCAATCTCAAATCATAAGCAACCCATTCCAAGTGAAAACCCCCAATTTATCCTCAGTCTATCAACCCTAATTGCAAGCATTTCCCAAAATAGCATAATATTATGAAAACATCACATCAAAGCATGCACCACTTACCCTGAATGGCAAATAATCAGATTTCATCACATAATCACGTTGCAACTCATAATTCTACTATTGTTACATCATTCTAGAACAAACCCTAGCATCAAGCAATCATCAAAACATCCCATAACATCCTAAATCCTCAAGAATCACCCAAACGGGTCAAAATGCATATTATCATCAAAGCACCCTAATAACTATTCAAAACCATAGGAAATCATTCTAACAACAGATCCGTATCAGTAAAACATCAAACACATAAGAATATTCAAGTTTCAATCATTGAAAACCGTTTCTTGCATGAATACACCACATAGAGCAAGTATGAAGGTTTAGACTTGTTTTAGAAACCGATTTCAAAGGTTTTCAAAAGCCACAAACTTCATAAAACTAGGTCTGGACCTCTGGGAATCAAAATAACATCATTACAAAGGTTTAGGATGGATAAGACACCTTAGGTTTTGCTAAAAAGGAAGTGTAGGCTTGGGGATGATAGGATTCATGGTAAAAAACGAGTTCCAGAGGTTAATTATGGTGTGAGAGAGGTTTGGGGCGAGTTAGGGTTGCACAAATGGTGTTTTACAAGTCAAGGGTGGTATTTATAGGTGTTTCAATCGCCACTGCTGCAACAGGCGAGTAGCGAGCTACTCGCCCCCAATATGAGGCGATTAGCTAGCTAATCGCCCCTGCAAGCTCGTTGGGGTTTTCAGCGCGTTAAACACTATTTTAACACATATAAGCACATATTCACATATCGACAAGTTATATTATGATTACAAACACAAAATACATGATAACTAAACACGTTCACATTCGTTCATCAATTCCGGGACTCGAGACTTGTGTGTGTGCGTTAAACCTGGCGATTCTACAAACCACCAATCCTTGTACACATGGTTATGGACCGACTCCCAATGATCCCGTGGATCATCGTAACGACTCCCGATGATTCCCAAATCATCAATATGACTCAACTAACCCAGTTATGTATGCATGACTAGCTAAGGTAGACTTACTAGTTGACTAGATTTCTAACCTGAGTTTGTCGGGTGTCACAATTGGTGGTCACTGCTGGTGGGCTTGGGTTGTGACGTCTTGTGGTGGCAGGTGATTGTTCCACGTCACTAATGTGCTTGTTTCTTTTTTTTCTTTTCTTCTTTTTCTAATTGATGTTTTTCTTGTCTTCTTTTCATATAATGATAATTTATTAGTATTTAGGTTAATGGATAATAGATGAGTTATTTTTATTTGGCCAATGACCTTTGGTGCAATTGAAAGCCTCGTGACTTTTTGATGTGAATGTCATGGATTGAAGTCTCACATGGAGCAAAATTATTCTAGGTTGAGTAAGGGGTTTATACCATAGTGTGCCTTTGGGTGGTGGGTTTCATATGGAATGGTGGTGGGATGGGTTACCAGGTTTGTCTGCATTCACGGGCGTGGGAGGCCTTTTGCCATTGGGTTTACTTGGGTGATCGGCTTTTGTTGGTCTTTCAAAAAAGATTATTTTTATTTGTGTTCAATAAGTTATAAGGTTTTAGTTTTGTAGATATAGAGTCCAATAAGTTTTGAGGTTTTAAATTTTAATGTTTATAGAGGCCCCATAAGTTTTTCAGTTGTATGTTTTAATATAATAATGATAACAAATTAGAGCCCCTGGGAAAACGGGTCTTGGTCGGGAGTGCGGCTCGCCTACCCCTAAGACCGCCCTAAAAGCCCGTATAATCAAACAAGTAAAGTATAAACTTGCAAAATTATTCTTGAATTAAACTAGAGTTCTAGATGTAAGGCTCAAAACAAACTAGCTCGAACTTTAGTTTAAGCTTCATATTTACATAGCACTCTTACGTGTTACATCATGAGTTTTTTTTTTTTTAAATAATGTCGTATGTAAAAGTTATGGCCATTTTAAAAATGGGGGTGAAACTTTAATGATGCAATGAAATTACCATCGTACCCCTGATTATCTAATTTAATCTATGGCTAATATCCTTATTTCTACTTAAAGTCGACTTGAAAAGCCTTTGATAGCATCAATTGGGGTTTCATCATTGAGGTGTTGGAACAAATGGGATTTCCAGAAAGGTGGAGAAGATGGGTTTAAAGGTATTTTTCATTCGGCAAGAGCATCTGTTCTTATCAATGGTTCGCCTTCTTGGGAATTCCAGTGTCATAGAGGAGTACGACAAGGCGACCCGTTATTCCCTTTCATCTTCATTATCTCCATGGAAGCCTTGACGTGCTTTATGAGAAAAGCTGAAAGTATGGAACACATCAGGGTAGTCAATCTTCCAAATGCGGGGCCCTATGCTATCGCATCTCATGTACGCTGTGATGTGGTGACCAATGTTGCAAAAGTCGTTAGGTGCTCCCTAGTCGGAGTCAGGAGTCCTCGGGGAGTTCTCGGCCTAGTCGGAGAGTA